>VUQR01016519.1:38956-50623 GCA_015108515.1 Hemichromis elongatus
CCCGTTTTGCCCCCCCCCCCCCCCCACCTGTCTCGGATTCTCTACGATATCCTGTGTTTAGTTCCTTGTGATTTTTGGATTTTTGCTTTGAATTTTTTTATTTCTGACTTGATTATAATAAAATAAAAGCTCTGTTTGTTTTGCTTTGGTTTCTCACCCCAACCCCACTCACTGTCTCACACAACACAAGTTACACAACACCTGTCACTTATGCCACAGCTGCCATAAAATTAATAGAAATGACAATCATTAAAAAATTTTATTTAATAGTTAATCTATGTATGTATGTCCAAGTTCTGTAATCAAAATAATATTTTCTAAAATATTATTATTGATGAATTTATCAATGTATTTTTTTACCAAAAAAATGTACATATGTATACCATAAGTTTTTACTTAATACAATACTGAGCAGGAAAAACATTTTAGCAGTAAAATGTTGCACTTAATAATTGCCGACTTCTTAGATAGGTCTAGTGTGATAGGTCTGTTTATTTACATCATACAGTAAATAAGAATTTCTCTTTTACTTTTACTTTTAAGGAAATTTTGATAGATTTGAACATTTAGCAGTCACAGACGTTTCAGGTCATCACAATATCACATTTTTGCTGATGTAAAAAAAAAACAAAAAAACCCTGTGATGATACTGTGATATCTATAGAAAATAAAAAATAAAGTGAGTATGAAATATGCTATGAGTAGTTGAATCTAAACGTATAACCAAATGAATTAAAATCACTCAATTAGGCCTTATAACAATGTGAGTACAAATAAGACAGATTGACTTAAGTTGATCTTTACACAACTGAAACATTTCAGGCACTGTTGACTAACGCATGACTAAAGATTTACATAAATATCACTTATAATGATTAATCATCTGTAACACAGCTTTGCAGTTTTTGTTGAACTGATTCTTTAACTAATTAAATGATGACGGATGCCATTAAAGTGCCATTGTGTATCATCCTACTCTGTCACATTGATAAATACCCACACACAGATGCCACACACCCTCACAGTACACCATTAGTTGATAGATTCTGCAACATCTAATAATCAGTGTAATAATAGACAATTTAAAACATAGATAAAGCTTCCAGGTCAGAAAAATGAAGTCAATACAGGAGTACTTAAAAACCTGCATTCTGGCTGGTGATAGCTGTAGCTGCAAAAACATTTCGATGCCTATATAATATGAGTAAAAAGGCTCTCTGCCTTGACCTCCTTAAACACTGTCCTGATGATTTTACGAGCTCAGTCAATCATTTGGAGCCATATTGAATAAAAAAATGAAGCATATTTTGGCTATTTAGGAATATCTGTGTATGCTCATTGGCTAATGAGTTGTCAGTCACAGGTTATTAGCCAATGACAGTGCATTAAGATCCAGTACATCCAGTATTTAGCAATTAATATGATGATGGTTGGAATGCTAATCTCAAGGCTTCACATAGCTTATACTTATACAAAGCTTTATACTGTTCATAAGTGTAATGTTAATAAAATGCAGCATTGGTGCATTTACTGACCCTGTATAAGTAATGAAAAACAATTTAAATACAGACACAGTGGTCTTGGTCATTGGGTCCAGTCTGTGGGGTCATATAAGATGCAGTTCTTACAGCATAAGCGTCATATTGTTGGTAATATCTTTTTGTGTTACAAATTACCAGTAATTGTATCAACACTGTAACTCACATAGTAGCTGTGCTGAGAATGAGTTGAATTCCTCTACAGGAATTTTATTGTGAATGAAGAACGAAACAGAATGTCGACTAATACAAGCTCTCGAATAAGTAAGAGAGATAAAATGATATCATGAGGTATAAAGAACATTTATTACCTTTGCACGGTGATAAAACTGCACTAATGACATTTTTAGTAGTTCTGAGGAGCAGAAATGTCCTCAAGTATCATCGTAAGCTTTGGAGCAGAGAGGCATGTAAAACATATGTGACACTAAACTGCACTAACCCTTTTTAACTTTACCATGAAGTACCACACAATTCTTTTATTAAACAGCAAGAGACCATTGGACTTACGCCCATCTCAAATTAAAAGCCTCATCCTGTATTTTCTGTATTTTAAAGGAATGTGATGACAGCTTTTTTCTTCAAATCAGATGAGAAAAGCTGTTCTGAAAAGTTTTTTTTATCCCAAAAAAAAAAAAAGTCATACATGCCTCATCAGCAAACTATAATGTAAGGTAATTACATACAGCGCTCTATATATTTAAATGATGCAATTCTTAAAAACAACTGGATGGCCGTTTGTGTTTTTCAGATGAAGTTTGGCATTCTAATGTCAGATTCTGGCTTAAAGTTCGGTGTAATTCCTTCAGCAAATTCCCCTCGTAGCTTGTGGCAAATCAGCAGCTGGAAGAGGAGACAAGATGGATCACTGGAGTGACAGCCAGCAAAACACCCACAGAAAATTCAGCAAGGATCCATGACTGCACAGACATCCTGCACGCAAAAAACTGACATTCACACTGAGACACAAAACCAGTGACAGATTCATGCAAGGATTTAAGATTTATGTGCCCCTAATGCACAGATACACCCCCTTTCCACCCGAGTCAAACAAACACACACAAACAAGCACAAATGATGAATAATGACGATAACTTACACCGTGTGAATTCATTTAATGACCCTAATGTTACGGTACTTTGCAAAAGTCTTGAATCACCCTGTTTTTGTTTTATTTTTAAAACTTTTTTTAAGCCACTTGACACTGACCTACGAATCATCCAAATACTTAAAAAAAAAAAAAGGCACCTAACCCGAGGGATGAATCCGAGTTTTAACTGCACATAACAGACAAAAGCACATAATTTATTCCCATTTCTTTATTTAAATCTATAAAAAAAAAAAACCAAAGTTAACATAAATTTTTTGCACCACCAATTTCCAATTAGTTTAAAACTTGTCAATTCTTCCAATCGTGTGCAACACGGCAACTGGATGTGTGAAGGACTAAAACAAATCTACAGCAGATGAACAACATCTCAGAGTCATGTCTTTTGGTAGGATCACAAAATTCAGCAAAGACCAGACAGAGGACCTGGAAGATGCATCTGGCATTTTGGTTGATCAGTATGTATGGTGGTGGCCAGGAGAGGTAAAACAGCGAGTGTCTACGGCCATGTTTGAAACATGGTGGAGGCACTATCATGGTTTGGTTGTGCATTTTAGCCAGTGGTGCTTGAGATCCTGTCAAAATTAATAGAACTTTGAACGCAGAAACCATAACAAAAACCATTAGATTTTAATGCACCATGCAATGCATTTTTCAACATGGCAATGATGCCAAAACACACTGCCAATGCAGTAAAAGCACAACTTAATTACAGAAAACCAAATACCTCCCCAGAATCCAGACCTACACATCATTTGAGCAGTGGGGGATCATTTTATTAGAAGCAAACTAACCTGAGAAACTTCAGGCTGCGCTGATGGTGATCATGAAGGTGAGCATACCAAATATTGACTTTCAAGTTTATTCGAATTATACAAACCCTGTTTTGTCCCTATATACTGCTTTTCATGTATGTTTAAACATTTGAATACATCACTGCACCTATTTCAAATTTTCCCAGCAAAACATACAGTGAGGGGTGGGCAAAGACTTTTGCACAATACTGTAATTGTAGTCCAATCAGATTTGTTGTTGAAGACATGCTAAACACTAACACCCAGTTTTTCCTCAACATTGCTGCAGACTAAGTTCACCGTCCTATAGCAGGAGCCTCCCCCAACAGAACAATGTACCTCACTATACCACAAAGAACTGCTCAGGAAAAGGTCCAGGACCACAACAAAGAACAAGCTACACACACCTACAGACTACAATCCACTTGAGAATTAAGGATATGACAGAACCACAACTCACAGAACTGGTATGATCCATTTCCAATGTCTGTAATTGGATACAGTGGCAGCAAATGATGAGAACAGTCAGTAACTAGATTTAGAGAAATTTGTCTTCAAACTGCTGCTTCAAACTGTTTTCCACAAATAGCAGCATGAAAAATGCCCCATGTTCAGTTCTGATGTTGGAGTCTTTTGTTTAAACGAGTTTAACGTATCGGCTATGCAGATAATTTCATGGAAATGTGTTCTAATCTGGTCACAGTTTATTTCTGATGCACACATGCTAAACGCACACTCAAACACACTAAGAACCTGAAAACATAAGAAAATGCAATTTAGAACACATGAGCACCAGCTTTGAGAGTCTGTGTGACATGTTCACATTAAATACCAAATGTTGGCCCGAGGATGTGACTTAGTCATGATAATTGGAAGCTTCAAACATCAAACTTCAAAACAAATGCTCAGAGTTCAAAAGGAGACCCTCCCATGCTTCCTCTGTGTGTGTAATGACTCTCCTTCACACTCCTCGGGCACAATGTGGCATTCATACCAATCAGACTCAGCCTGCCTCAAAAAAGTCTCACTTTCTTTCCCCTTTTTAAATCACTAGGCACTGTTTTATTTGAGGGTTCAGGCAGACTTATTGTAATAACATTTTCTAGCTGCACAAAAATGAAAAATGAGCAATAATGACATTATTGTTAAATGAGTAGAAGAGTTGGGTCTTTGTAAATGTGCAAAGTAGAACAATGAGCCCGTGTAAGATGCTTCTAAGTTGCTCGTGGTACTAAAAGCATTGGTGAAGAGTCGTTGGCAAACAAACCGTAGAGACAGCGACATTGTTTCTCAACGTGACACCAGAAAACACTATCAGCAACAACAGTTTATAGTGCACCACAAAAAAAAATCAGGGTTCAGTACGTTGTGTCTGTGCCGTGCAGTAAAGTCATGACAAATGAGGGGACACTGAGTGGAATCCAGGTGACATTCTTTGGCTGGCTGCCTTTTCTCTGCCCACCCAGGGGAGTAATTTCACACTGTTGAGAGGCTACTGCACACATTTTTCATAAAGAAGAAGGAAGCATCAGAATGAATGGTAGGGCGTGATTTCCCGCGTGCGCACCTGAAGACGAGTCCGATTTTGAGAACCTTCATGGATTATGGAGCTCTGGAGTTCTCTAAAACAGCTTGACGAGGTGAAACGAAGTCTCATGGCAAAGCGCAGGCAGAAACTACCTTTGGCATGTTAGTTTAAAAATGAATCATAAAAGCACTTGTCTTTCGTTTTTGGCCCTTTCCCTTTTCCATTCTCAGATGGTATGAGAAAACCATGGGCAGAAAACAGAATCCACTCTGATACAGGGACAACCAGCCCTATCTTTTTTCTTTTTCCGGGTGAATTCTCATAAGAATTATCTATGGTTATGCTGCTAGCTTTTGACAGGTCGATTGAACAGCAGTAGCTTGTTTTCTCTCTAAAGATAGGACCCAGAGCAATGGAAAATACTTTGTCTGCTATCTTCAAAGGCCACAATAATCCCCTACGCTAAAATATATAGAACTACAGACATGAGAAAAAAGGAAAAGCCAATAGACCTGAGAGAAATACAAGAGCAAAACCCAGCAGAAAATAATCCTTTACAACAAATACAGCAAATACAACAAAAAGGGAATTTCTGATTACTTTCATATATTTTTACCACATCTACATGACCTATTAAATAATACCGTTACAATAAAATCAAAGCTCAGCACCAAAATTATTTACACTGACCACAATTAACTGTAAATTGTCACTTCTGAGCTTCTCTGGACATGAGGTGGAGAAATGCCCCAGAAGGAGGAGCTACCGGGTCCCTGTTAGAACACTTTAAACATACCCTTTAACTTACACTGTGGTTTTGGCTCCCACACTAATGTTTGCTCCCAGAAGAATTTCTGTGCGTTATCGTGCAAGGTAATAAAGCAGAGGAGAAAAAACAAGGGTACAGTGTCGGGCAGGTTTGAAGAAAGGGCCCATTCTATTCCTATTTGCTCAGGGTCAAAAGTCAAACACAAACATTTTGAACTTGCTTGCTGCAAAAAAGTAAAGCGATGTGAAGCAATTTGAAATAATTAGTATAGTTCTTGTGTGGGTGAAGCGGGGTGATTTTTCTTTTGTTGTTTGTTTGGGGTTTTTTTGCATTTAGAACCTGGTTTCAATAATTATTTATCTCTGGCTTTCTTCCCGGTGTGTTTTTGTTCTGTCGTCCTCTCACAACCTGGTTCTGCTGGAGGTTGCTACCTGTTAAAAAGGATTTTTTCCTTTCCACTGATGGGAACTGCTTGCTCATAGGGGCTCATTTGATTGTTCGGGTTTTGGCTCTGTAATTGAGTCTTTAATACGAGATGAAATTGAGTCGACTGCTGTTTGGCGATATATAAATAAAATTGAATTGATAATTGAATTGAACTGAACTCTGTTATTCCTAATAAACCCTCATTTTAATAATAATAATAATGGTACCGAAGTGCTGTGAGAGTGAAGTAATGGGAAGTAATGTCAATGTGAGTTAACAACAGGCACTCTGACACAACTCCCTTTAAAGCATACAATTTAGGACAGATAAAAAACGAGAAGCACAACACTACTCTTTTGAAAAACCTTGTTTTGACACCCTCTCGATTACTAAAACTCGCTGAGCTTAAATTACTGTCAGCCACCGTGTTTCTCCTGATATTTACTGATATGTAAGATAAACGCAATTAGTAGTGATAAAGCCATAGAGTGGAACTGTACTGCAAATACAGTGACAGTCACTTGCAGAGCTCTTACTATACTGTCTTACTGTGTCAGGCTTTATTATCACATTCAAGCATAATTTTGTCACTTCACAACACCCTCACACATAGGCGGACACAGCACCCGAGAAAGTTAAAGTCCACAGTTATCAGAGGTTTTGATCATTCAGACAAAGTATAAGATAGGTCAAAGGTCAAAGGCAATCAGCACCATTCAGTGAAGGTGACAAAGCAGCAGACTTGAGTCAATATTGACTTCTTCTGTGTACTTACATTCCTCCTACTGGGAGACCTGAAGCAGACAATACAAGGACACAGACTGCTCTGGACCTTTCATCTCCCTTTACACGACCAAGAGTAGCAATGAAAGAAAGAAGGACTCAGATGACTTGTGAAATGAAGAAAACTTCTGTCAAACTTTATAAAAAGATTTCAGAAAAGGAAGAATGAGTAAACCAGCTTTTCTAGCAGACAGGATTTTTTTTTTTTATGAAAAAGAAATGCTTGTCTCTTGCATGAAGAGTACTTTGAGGAGAAGGTTTTCACAGTGTAGACACACATTTGTTTCTCATAGAAAATGTGAGGTCGCCTTCTTGCTGGCTTTGATAGGTGTGTTTGAACAGCCAAATGACAGCACAAGGAAATCACTGGCATCCTGTGGGTTACATGCCACATGACAGCAAGAAGCAGACGGCTGTTTCATCCTTTCCTCCATTGATCCACTATGTGTATTAGATTCCTGCAGATTTGAGCCAAGCGTTATGGTGAAGACACACACACACAAATTAAATCTGTTGATACTAAAAAGGCTTTTTCAAAGCAGCGCAACATGCCTAAAATGTTCCTGCTTAGTTTCGACCTTATTGAGCTATGATTGGCTGGTCACAATGACCTTAGCACATCATCAATCACTGCCACCCCCCAAGTACTTCCGTTTTTTCTCTCCCATTATTAGTCTTTACAGGGCCGGTACTGTGATGGATATCACCACAGGGAGAATGTCTCTTCTGTGGCTTCTAATGGGGTGAGACCACCCCCACATTCACATTCAGACACAGAAAAGAGCATAAAATCACTCAGAGAACAGCAAGGGGAGGCGGAGGGGTTAAACAATCAACCATTTGGAGGCTGTAGGTGTTATTATGCATTAGGGGCTGATGCCCTTCACTGACTAAGACGTTTGTCAGCCCACTCACTGAGGAATATGCTACTCTGTGCTGAGCATCGCTGCTTCCAGCTTCTTTAAACAGGATATTGCGTTTAAAGACTCTGAAGGGAAGATAAATGCAGTGCATTCATCCAAGACAAGATATCTATTCTGCCTCATTTGGTGTTCAACATGCAACATACAGTATAAATAAAGTCTAAACAGCAGGTGGAGCTGTCTGTACAGTTAATGGGCCCACAACTGCACTTTTTTTTTTTTCCAGAGGGGAGTGCTTAAGTAGATTGCCTTTGTCTGACTTCCTTTACTATTGTAAGAAGCACCTTATACGTACCACATACACTGTGAAGACATTACTGATATTTTTTTGTCTGAGTGAGTGCAAGCATGGCATTTGATTGCATTTGAATATATATAATAAAGATGCTCTGATCGCTTTGTGGAGTAATGACCACATCTTGGTTGATTTTTGATCCATAAGACTCTGATGTAAAGTTTAATAGTTGAATTTTCTACACAGTCAAACTAAACATTAGCTTGAAAGAAAGAGTCAAAATCCTTGGATAAAAATCCGACTACATCTGTACCGTGTGGACTTTTTCTCTCTCTTTCCTCTAAGCATTCATTTTACTATCCAATGTAGAGAATGCAGTGTGATCCAGCGAGCAACAGATGGCACTATTGGACACACCATGCGCCACAGATACTCCCTCTTCCGCACAAATGGTTTTGAGTGCAGATGTGGGTTGAAAGGGGTAGGAGGATGCAATCAATGCTCTCTGAATGTTCATAATGTAGATGTTCTAGTGCCTGTGTTCTGACCTTTTATACCCAAACATCACATTTTTGTTTCAAATTCCCACTTTGAAAAATAGTGAGTAGAATATGTATAATGTGCTCTATACCTTTGAAACCTGCAGCTCACGCCTGTCTCATAGAAATGCTATTTACAGTACATCAGAGAAGCATGAAAAGAAAAAAAAGAGGGGCCAATGGGGAGGGGGATGTATATTTATCTTACCCAGTGTGCTGAAAAACAACCACTATGTGGAGCGCTGCATAATGTAACAATGGAGTGAGTCATTACATAGATGCATGTGTGTGTTGCAACAATGCTGCAAGAAAGTCATAGTGTGATGGCATGCGCTAAAGATGTGAACCAGCAGATCCTCAGATGTTTTTTTCATTGCTTTGGTTCAACACAGGCTTAGTCTTTTGAATGCTACAAGTCAGAAATGCAGGGTTTTTTTGTTCTGTTCTTTTTTTTAATTTCTTTTTAGAGATTTTCCAGCAAACACCATACAGTAAATATGCAATGAAGAAAAATGCATGCTACAGTTAAGTCAATTTTGAAGATTTATGTTATTCTAGTAGGTTATTCTGCATTCCAAATCATGTTAAGTACCTTTTGTTGCAAAAATGTCTGAACATTTACATGGGAACAACTGAAGGAATGAGTTCAGCTTGTGTGTGTAAATGCACTCAGCTGACTGCAGTCTGCATGTGTTTTTTTTTTTGCATTTGATTGACAGCTTCTGTAACCAGACTTCTTCACAGTAGAAAAAGAGACAGCATGAACAAATTTACAAATGTGTTGTTATAATTATCATTTAAGAGGAAAGGACATTAGCATTGCGATGCAAAATCCCTGTCAGTGTGTAACAGGCTGCTGCCGGGCTGTTAGTAAGTGTGACCATCTCCTTGTGATTCAATAACTGACTGCTTCCAGTAACATAACAATAAGAAACACACTGCATTTAGGTTATGCAGATCGACAAGTTCAACAAAAAAAAAATGAACTAAAACCTTTTTAATGATCACCTTTCAGGGTTTTTTTTACATGCCAGACACTTAACGAGTAAAGTCATTAAGAGATAACAGCGAGTACCTGAATTCGCTTCATTAGTGACATGAACAGAGTAGGTGACCTCAGCTTTCCACAAAATGCATGAATCTTTTTGGAGATGTTGCTAAACTGTAAATGTTGAGACTGTAACTAAAGTTGCCTCTTTAATCTTCCTTTGGCTAATTTTGGATAGTCCTTGGGGACTGTTGGTGACACACTTGCCATTGTGTTGTTCAGTCTTCAGTCCTGAAAGTGCTACAGGGCTGTCGGTAACTCTATCCCTGCTTTTGTTCCTCTCTCTGGAGACCACACGACAAAAGATGCAGTTAATGAGTTTATTTGAAAAGGAAGGGTAAAAAAAAATATGTTGAATGGAAGTGGACTTAATAGTAGCACACGGATGAATAGCAAAGGAGCAAGAATAGAGACTTTGAGTTGAAGTTGTTGCTGTTTGAAGGTAAATGAAGCCCTATGTTGAATAGACATCATTTAAACACTTTATGTAATGACTTCCATAAGGAAAGAGATAGAAACCGAACATTTAAGCACAAAAACAGCATCAGAACAAGTTTGCTGTCTTTTTTGAGCAAGTCTGATTAGAATATATCCAAACTGCACTTTTCTGCTATACCTTTAAAAGCAGATGCTCATAAATCTAGTCAGGGGATTATCTGCAGTCAGAACCCTCGATGATGGTCATGATTAGGCCCAGTGGGTCTTTGGTTGGTTTGGAAAGTCTGAGGCTATGTTCAGTGTTAGTACTCTTTCCCCTTAACTCTCCCTGCTGCTCGATCCAGCTGTGAGGTCAGTGAGCTCCAAAGTCTTTGATGGACTGGAAAGAGGAAATTACTTTTTTTTTTCTTCTTTTTTTGTCGCCATGATATTAAATGTACACGGTTGGTTTGATTTTAAAGACATCCTTTCAGACTCTCTTGAAAGAACGGGGAGGATACATGGGAAACAATTTATTTTTGTGACTTAAGTCAACACCCCCCCCCCCATACCCTCTAGCAAGCCTTCTTCTATGATCCGGCCTTCTTCTGTCTAAAGTTGTCTTAGTTCTTTTTTCTGTCACATTCTATTAATTTTGCTCTGTTTGCTGAAATTATATCGAGGAATGAGTATAATTCACCCCTGCTCCTCCGCTCCCAACACCACTGCCAATGCTTTGCATTATTGAACACATTGCAGCATGGGCACAGTGTCAGATTTACAGACTTAGTTCAGTTGCAGTGGACAAGTTGCGGTCAAGG
Organism: Hemichromis elongatus; assembly: GCA_015108515.1. Taxonomy (NCBI): domain Eukaryota; kingdom Metazoa; phylum Chordata; class Actinopteri; order Cichliformes; family Cichlidae; genus Hemichromis; species Hemichromis elongatus. The sequence goes on from VUQR01016519.1 coordinate 49,886, forward strand.
CTGCTCTAAGATAAACATGCGGCACAATACCATTTGTTAATAGTCTTTCAATGACCCTGTTAGCTTTTTAGCACAATTGATCATTCAGTGGTCATGAATTCTATTAACAAGAGTTAATGAAAAAAAATCACATTAAAAAAGCAAATAAAACTCTTATTCTTCTCTCTGAAATTGAAAAAGGATACAAATTATACAAAATTGAAGATTTTTCTCGATACTTTCAGTAACAAGACAAGTTTATTGATTCTTTTGTCTGCATTTGACACACATTTGACCAGATGAGGATTTGCTGTTTTATCAGTGTTACCGCCAGGCTAAACTATGGCCCTACAAGATGTGGATCATCAAGCATTTCCTCCTGAAGCACCCGGAGCTCTGCTTTGCTTTCACACATGAGCAGGCAAAGCATCCAATAACTCGAACGGTGCAGAATTCTGCAGTATGGCATCTGCACTGTGCAGGTCAGCTACTGTCGTACTGTAGCTTAGCAGGTGTCTGATTTCTCTCAGTTCTTTTCATCCATCTGGGTGTTTTATTCAGGGGTTTCAGTCTTTCCAGACTATGATTCTCCAGTCAGGTGTGTGATGCTCATACTTAAAGATCTTTGAGGTGGATGCAGGCTCACCAACCCTGCCAAGGCAATTAAACTCATGACCTTGACTGGGTCACATGGCGACTGACATGAACAGAATTTTCTTACTTTCTTACTTCAAAGAAAGGGGGGGGGGGGTTGTCTTT
>VUQR01016519.1:50643-69183 GCA_015108515.1 Hemichromis elongatus
TGTCTTTCATTTACCGCAACGATGCAATTTTCTGCTCGTATGGCACATTTTGTGCAACTAACAAATTATGGAGGGCTTAATTTAATTTAGGATTCAAAATAAATGCAAATGCAAATTTCCTGTAACCGACCAAATAATTTAGACTTGTGTAGCATTTGTGAAATGAATATAAATGTGCCATCTGCAGAGCTGAGACCATTGGCCTCTCTTCAAGAACAGGCACAAAAATGGGTCGCATTGTATTCCATCAGCCTCAGAAATGTAGCTCTAAGAACACAGCGTGCTAACTTGTGCAGTACCTACTACAGAGAAGAAAAACTTCAGCCTAAATATCCAAGTATTTACATATGAGTCATTATTCAATCACTGCCACACACCAGTGCACTAGATGATGAAGGGTTTAGCGCGGTGCACTGGGAGACAGTGAGCTGGAAAGTGAGTGAGATAAGTGAGCGGGTGTGTTTCTGTGTGCGATGATACCAGCAGGAGTGACTGTTCAGTATGACTGGAAGACCAGATGGAGTCAGAGTTAAGATGGAGTGTTTGATTTCCCCAGCTCTTTTTCCCTCCTGCAGGTGTTTCGCCAGCACCGCGTGCACACGTTGACTCCGTTTTTGACAGTCGCATTGCTTTGCTGTCTGGTTCACATTTGCTATCTCCAAATGAACGATAAGGAATAACTCTCACCTCCACACATTTTGTCCTTCTGACTCAGACACAAACTGACTAAGAGGCTGGATCAACTATATGACCATAATTCAAACACACATTTCATCATAGTTTAAAGAAAGAGATTTGAGGGGAAAAAATAAAGTAATTTGTCTTTTTGAGAGTTTTTCCAAGGGTATCGGAGAAGAATTACAGCATGAATAAAATAGGATGGTTCGATGTGTGCCAACTGGGCTGATGTTTTTACACTCATAGATAAAGAGAGCTCCGATAATTCGGTGTCTTCAGAGCCACGTTTACAGAATTCATGGCTGGAGGCTGTGAGAATTTACCAATTATCTGTGTGTGCAATAAAGCAACGCTGTTTGACTTGGATGCAATGCGTAAGTTTGGATCCAAAACAAGAACTGAAAAGGACCTCAGTCTGTGCAGCCCGCTCTACGGCTAGTAGGGAACCAACCATTTAAAAACAGTGTGCGTACCATGCAGTAGCAGAGCTGCCCATGTAAGCTAAGGAACATAGTTATAATGATTACTATGCTATAGAGCTGTGCAGTAGAAGCTGATGAAAGCTAGCATGGGTAGCTATTTATTATTTCTGTATAGACTTAAAAAGCAGGAGCTTGAAGGTTGTTGCTATGCCTCACAATAATTCTGTGTTCTCATATTAATGTCACTATATGTCCCCAAGCCCAGAACAGACTTTTTCAGTTCTTTTTCTAATCTTGCTTTTATATCAAGGGTATCAAACCCAAAGACCAGAATTGCACCAGCAAATGCTCTAATCTGGCCTGCTGAACTGCTTTGGAAAGGAGGGCATATATTTTTGGATTTAAATGCTTTTCTATAAGTATAACAGTTTTTTTCTGCTTGTAAATGCCCACAGCCACTCATACTACACAAAAATCATGATGTATTGGATAAAAAATGTAAGAGAAAAGTTCCTGTTTTTTACTTTACTACAGAAATTTAAGTATAAAACATAACTTTTTCATACGGCAACAAAAATTGCACTTTTTCATCTTATTTTAAGATATCACAGGGATTAATTGCGTAGTTGAATATCTTTAAACTGACAGAAAGGGGAGTTTCACTCATCCGACACTCTTAAAATCAAAGATGGCTGTATGTGGCGCTCGATGTTAAGTGAGTTTGCGTTATATACTGTCCAGGAAGGCCGATTCCTTATTATTTTTATCACAGCTCCAGCCATAAACACAGCAGCTCCCACGTTAAACCCTGTTGTATGCACGGAGGGGCCGATCAGAAGAAATTTGTGGGAGAACGTTAATTTTGGACTCTGAGTTATGCAATGCTCCACTAGTAGAATGAAAAATTAAAACATTGAACTGTAAATAACTAAAATATAGATTCCCTTTAAAGGAAAAGGGAACAAATAGTTGCTTAAAGACTGAGAAAGAGAAGAGGAAGTTCAGGTGAAGCTGACACAACCAAAATAAAGTCAGCATATGTACAGCTCAATATGTGTGTGACTGAGTAGAAGCTACAGCATGTTTGTATGCCATGATGACAAAATGTTTGCAATCATAAAACGATATCTCCTTGTTTGAATGCAAAAGAGATGATGTTCTATAGCGTCTGCGAACAGATGGTCTCAAGAGCAAAACTGTATCATGTGTTTAAGCTCAAAAAGAAAGACTTGCTCACACAATTGCTGAGATTTAAAACACTAAGTCCACTAAGAGCTAATATTTCCTCTTCTCGCATCATTTTTTTTTACTTCATACCCTACAAGAAGTAATTCTATGGCCCTGAACATTTGTTTTTACAGCATCCATGTTTGATAGTATTTCTGTGCTGTTTATAGGAAATGAGAAAAATGAATTGAAATGAAAGCAGTTTAGAAGAGAAAAACTGATAATACATTCAGTTTGCCTAAAGCTACTTTATCTTTGTTCTAACTCCAGAAATTACCTAAAATGTGCATGCACTGTGCACTCTGGTGAAGCAATATGCAGCTGCTACACACTTTCGAACGCTCACAGCGTGGGGTCTACTGTATAGCAACTAGAAACATATAAACTGAGCTAAAAATGTGCAGCCTGTAAGAAATTACAACCACAGCGAGCACAGCCAGCCTGGAAACATTGTGAAAATGAACGGAAGCTAAAATGAAAATAGAAATTGTTAGAAAAAAACAGGATCATTTGGGCTCAAGCCATAAAACTATTACTTTGCAGGCATTCATTTGTTTGCATATATGAGTGTACTTGCATGCCTGCACCACCAGTTTTGAAGAGAAGTCTTCTGTAGGTCAGAAAATTCTTTGATACAAAGAGTTAGTCACTCAGACAGAGCACAGGTGACAGATATACATAATGCATGAGAGCGGAAGGAAAGGCTGGATATAAAAAGAACACTAAGATATTCACAGTTACACATACAGTTGAGCAGAGCCATACTGTATTGTTGCTTAAGGCAACTTTATTAAACCACAACTAGACAACCGTGCTGCACAGCCTGTGCCTTTTCAAACACATTAACACAAAAAAATACACAGGCATGTACACAGCTTCAGCACATAGGACGCATATATTTGAATGAGCCTTTTTGCATGTATAAACAATCAGCTAACTGTGCTCCCACTCCCTCAGGCTGAGAAGGTAGTCTGGGGCTGCACTTTAGCGCCCGACGGCAGAGAACAACTTTAAAAGGTAAGTGTCAGGTCTCTCCATCTGTTTTTCTGTTCTGGGACAGACAACCAGGGCTACAGTAAAATCGCTTCAGCGATCAAAAATTACAAACCAGATGTCAGCAGCAACCTCGACTTCTTGGAGGTTCATGCTTGTCCTCCTTTGTGATTGCGACTGACACTGGAGGTTGAAAACGTTAGCAGTCCTCATTTGATACAGGCATCGATGATGTTTGTAATCAACAGCTGTAGATTAATTATGCAGCTTTAATGGTGGTGGAAATTTATGTGTACTTGATCTTAGTCTCGAACTACTTTTATGTAAATGAGGGCCATTTGATCACTCGTTCTCCTACTCATCCTGATAAGTTCCACGTCAGGCCCACTGCTCGCAGTGCAGAACTTACCGAGGAGAACCTACTGTTGAAAACAGTCTAATGTTTGCATGTTTTCATTACTAAAGTAAAAAGTTATTAAAGTAAAAATTGTTGATTTTTCCCAAAAAAATTTTGCAGTTAACATCTCATTAACCAACAAAATAACCAACACAGTTCCTCTGAAGTCTACTTTAGCATCTTCAGCTAATTGTTTTAATTCTATAATACCATCATACAGATGTTTTCAGTAAAAAACAAAACAAAAAAACTCCTGTCTTCAGCAGTTTGATAACTTAATTGTTCATTAGAGGACAGAGGAGAAACACAACTATGTCAGCAGCTAAACAACTACACAAACAGAAGATGAATTTTGAACATTGTGTTTGCTAACACAATTCTGAATTTTAATTTCCCTGTTTTAACCTTTAAAACAATTCCATGTTTAAAGGTTGTTAAGATAAAAAGAAAATGAAAGCTCTTCCTCAGGAAGCATTTTTCAGCTACCTGATTTTTTTCTTTTCAAAATTATTAAGACACTGACAACAAGGTCAAAAAAATGTAATGTACAATACAGGGATGAGTAAGAAATGACATTCATGATGAGCCAGAATGCAGTTTATTGCCTCTAATAGAGGATAATAGGGTGGTGCCATGATGGGGAGGAAAAATCTGAAAAGCAAAATCTATGAAGCTTTGTTAAAACTCAACAGAGGACTCAAACAAAACAGAAGAGGATGCAATGTGTGCACACCTACACACACAAACAGAGGTGGCAAAAGTGCAGACTTCCTATACTTAAGTAGAAGTACAGATACCTGGGTTAAAAATACTGCAGTAAAAGTTGAAGTACTGAAGCAACTTTTTCACTCAGGTAAAATTGAAGTTGTGAAAGTAAGAATGTAAAAAATAGCTGTTTAAAAGACAATTCTACTGAATGTTCTGCTATTATTATTATTATTATTATTATTATTACTATAAAATAATATTGGAATATATAATAAAAAATTCAATGAAAATTCTAATTCTAATTAATTTACTTAGATTTAGATTCATTAAGATCTCAGCAGTTTCACAGTGGCTGATGCCCATCTTCTACACTGACACTATACTGTTTATACTGTATTTACATTAGACTAATTAATCTAAGCATCATCAGTTTAAATACAAATTCATCTCTCCTGCACTTAATGTAACCTAAATCTGACCCTGGCTACCACAGCCACCGTGCACCAGTCCAGTACACTATACTGCTTTACTGTGAATTCACCACATTAAGGCAAACTAACCTGTTTATCCTTCACAAAACTACTCAGTATTTTCATGCAAAATTTGAATAACCCAAATTTAGTATAACTTTGTTTGTTTTGCAGAACATTTCACAAAATAAAAGTACATAGTTTATCAAAACACAAAAACAAATCCAATATGTGATTAAAATGATGAATTTACATACAAGCTTTAAATTTAAATTTATCACGCATCACTGAGCAGTCCTTAATCTCTCCACTTCCTCTCCTGTCCTGTCTTTCTTATCTTTCTCCATCTCTGAGTGACATTGGCCGTGTTTCTTTTCTCTACCTGTGAAAAACAGCAGCTGGACCTTTAGCGGGCAACACACTGTGCAACAAGCTGCACACAAACAGTTTGTGTGTTTGCTGATGTTTGTTGAGATGACAGAAACGTTAAATTTGAAATTAGCTGCTACTTAAAATACGTCACTCCCTTCCTCCTCTTCTGTAGAGTTGGCTAGATTCTAAACTGCTGCAAACACAAGTTACAGACACCTGCACTCCTCGGCCCCCTTTAACTCCTGAGAATAAACGCTAATAATATTACTGTTGAACCTAAAGTAATGAGCCTGTTTGGAAAACGTAACGAGCATAAAATACAGATATTTGTTTAAAAATGTAGGGAGTAAAAGTCAAAAGCTGTCAGAAAAATAAATATTCAAGGAAAGTAGAGATATCTGAAAATTCCACTTAGGTACAGTCACAAAGTATTAGTACTTCGTTACTTCCACCTCTGCACACAAACAACAAGTAGACATACTCCAGTCTTTCCTAGTTAAATGCTTCTTACACAACTGTGCACAGTGTCTCGTAATTAGCCTTTCAACAGGATGGACATTGTTAATCTTAATCTTTCCCTTATCTCTGGTTCCAGACGAGAGAAATTAGTGGCCTTCACCCCGCCACTTGGCTCCTCTTCACGCCTTGACCATTTTTCCTTATTATAGCTTTATGGGACCGTGTGGCCCAATGTGATACCGCTGCAGACCGTGGCCGGCTCGTTATCCCTTTCCTTTTATTTTATCCTTTTGCCTGATTCATGAAATGTCTTCTGTAGCACTGGTGACTTCGCAATATTGATGTTACAATTCAAAGGTGTTCTTGTGAGACTATCAACAGACTGTTCATTGTGCTCTTTGAGTGTACACATGCGTGCATAGATTCTGACATACAGACGAGGGATAATGAATGCATAGACACACACAAAAGAAGGGATGTGCTCTCTCTCATTCTTTAACACACTTTAATATTCCCCTTGGTTGTGTTTGCCCCGAGCATAAGGTGCACCTTGGCATAGCAAGAAGAAATGTCTCACTTATCATTTGCATCTGGCTTCTATTGTAACCTTTTTGCATTCAAGGGAATTATTACACTGTGTACTACTCAGCCAACATGCAGACTGATATATTTATCTTCCACAGACAACCAGTTCCTGTCAGCCACAATTCCTGTGTAGAAGCTAGCCTTTAGCATTTTAGTAAAATCTCACCATCAGAAAGATACATAGGAGCTCATAGTCATTCTATACACAGCGCAGCAATCCCAGAACAGGCTATGCCAAAAACAAGAGATAAATAAGTAATGGAATTGTGAGTGGAGAGAAAAACAACAGCAAAAATCAGAGACAATATGAGAACATTGGGTGAAGAGGAGATGAGCACTTGTGCGTCTTATCGGTGAAAGGTTTTATCGTCCTTTCTCCTTCAAATTAAAGACACAGCCCTGGTTTTGTCTCGGAGGGATGCCACTTTTTTTTTGGTCATGAACTATCCCGTTCGTATTTCACTATTGTTATTTTTATGCAAATGCGTTTTCATTTCATCCATTTTTTCTTGTCCTAATGAAACGGCTGCTCTGATGGCAGCGTTGCCCTCTCTGGTGGCATACAGGAAAATCACCAGATATACACTGTAACACTTTTGAGAAGATACTTGATGAGATTACTAGAGGTTGCTTTTTCTTCAAGGTGCCTTATAAATATTTAAAGTTTGGCCATCACAAGATGCAGAATGCTTACAAAAGGATTTTTTTTTTCTAATTTACTTGTTTTGAACAAGGATTTACTGCATTTTAACTCAGAACCGCATTTTAAAAATCTGACAGTTGTCACTTTTAGTGTACTTACTTGGGCTAATGACACCCAGGGTTTATTTGTTCCTTACACTACAGTCACATTATTTACATATATATAGACAAATTATTCTTCCATTTTTACATGTACATAGCTTAGGTTCTTTTTAATACTTTGTGGTTTGATATTTATATTTAATTATTTGATTGTATTGAAATTTCAGTCTGACGTGCACTAACTCAGCAGTCCCCAACCCCCAGGCCATGGACCGGTACCGGTCCGTGAGTCGTTTGGTTCCAGGCCGCGAGAGTTGAGGTTCGGGCGTGAAGCTTATGGTTTTAAGGGTTTTTATTGGGTTTTTTTCAAGTTAATATTTATTGTATTTAATGTTAACTCAGTTTCCCAGTGTCTGTTATGAATACATTTTCTTTTTTTTTGGTACTGGTACTGGTTTTATTTTTTTGTACGTATCTGCAACACCTTAAAGGCCGGTCCATGGAAATATTATTGAACATAAACCGGTCCGTGGCGCAAAAAAGGTTGGGGATTGCTGCATTAACAGATCCATCTTCTGAATGACAATATCTCTACATTCAAAGCATACCCAGAACTTCTTAGATTTTTTCTAAAAAAATTAACTTTGAAATTTCTCCACAAATTTCAAGTTGCTGCAGAAGAGCAATTTAACTGCGAAATCACATATAAACAGATATCAGCCAACTGAGTCATCGGCGCAGACCACTTAGACTGATTGCAAAGTGTTGGCAATCTGTCTGTATTTATAAATTAAGTGGTAATTATTTACAAACCTTTGCAGTAGAAAGTGCCAATGCCACAAAGAGACTGCGGTCAGCCTAAGTGAGACTATTTATTTAGATCATAGCAAATCACAACAACAGTCCCCTTGAGGTACTTGTAAGATAAGATAAAGACTCTGCAATAATAGAGAGAAAACCCAAACAATCAGATGGCCTTGTGGGCAACCACTTGGTGACAATGGGGAGAAAAAACTCCCTTGGCAGAGGAAGCCTCCAGTAGAATCAGGCTCAGGGAGGGGCAGCCATCTGTCACTACCAGTTGGGAGTGAAGGGAGGAAGACAGGACAAAAGAAACACTGTGGAAGAGCCAGAGATTAATCCTACGTGAACTCAGTTTCTGAAAAACAAAAAAATCCCAGCAATCATCAATTCCAAGAGATTGCGTCTTATTCAATTCAATTCAATTCAATTCAATTTTATTTATATAGCGCCAGATGACCACAACAGTCGCCTCAAGGTGCTTTATATTGTACAAAAGTACATACAGAGAAAACCCAACAATCATATGACCCCCTATGAGCAAGCACTTTGGCGACAGTGGGAAGGATAAACTCCCTTTTAACAGGAAGAAACCTCCAGCAGAACCAGGCTCAGGGAGGGGCGGCCATCTGCTGCGACCAGTTGGGGTGAGAGAAGAAATCTTATATTTTTCCTCTAGTGTGACTCAGTGTGACTTGGTTGATCCACTACTTTGTGTGATTAAAAAACTTCAAGTACTGCTACTACTCATGAACTTTTTCATTGTTTGCCTTTAAATTTATCCATGTGTTTTATACACATAGCTTCATAATCACAATAGTTCCCAAAGTACACAGACTCCTGACAATGGTGAGCTCCATTCCCTTGTTTTCCCAGCTTTACGCTGCTATTTCTGCTTAATCGGTTTAATTCACACAATTTCTTTTCAAATGAATTCAGTTATTAATGGTGGTCCTCTGAGTTTTTACCTAGCTCCACCATGTGGTCTAAAAATGAGAGAGAACATCAGTTTGTCAAACTATTTGGCACATAACCACATGTCCGCAAAACAAATGAAATTCCCATCAGCTTCAGTTGTGCTTTGTGTTTAATGAGAGTTGAAAAGATGGCGATTATGAGGAATATTATACTCGTGCAACATCAACGTGTCAGCATTGTTCGTGTGAGCATTGTGTCAAGCTGACATTGTTTTTACTCTTTGTACAGCCTCACAAAATCTGCAAGCATGACAGCAGATATGTGAAGAGTCAGAGAGCAATTTGTCATGTTCAGCCTTATCAACACTGTAATTGGAGACTGTTTTCATGTTTTAAGTGATGCATTAGTGCTAAACACATTCATTATAAAATCCATTAGACATACAGTATGCAGTCTTATATTGTTAACTTGCTAAGTGTTAAATTCATTAGTTATATACCCAGCAGCAGCAAAGTCCACAGAAAAATAGGAAAAAAACAGAAATTTTTTTTTCTTCATAATGTGTATCAGAGTTCAGGGGAATATTACAAGTTACACAATCTTGCTTTTTTTCTAAGTAACAAAAGAATCTCTGCTCTTTGAAGGTTAGCTCTAAAAACCATAATGGGAAAATGAAAAACAACAAGAACCCACTTTAGAGCTGATACACCAGCCAACGAGTCCATTTTGTGCTGGCACAGTTATTGTAAATCGAAAAAGAGAGGTTGGATTTAAAAGGTAAAAGATAACTACCAGGGAACAAAAAAAAAAAACATCATCACATATCTGTAACACATTCACATGCAAATCATTACATGCAAATTTATTCAGGACAGATGATACATGTCAACGGATATGCGATTAAACATACTGCTGTTCTTAGTATGTGATGAGTGAGTGTTAAATAAAACTAATTACAAGTCTAAGTCTGAACTGCGAAGCTGTCACAGGAATTTTTTCCAGAGAAGACAAACAGTGTGATGGTGTGAAGTTACATGAGATGTAAATTTATTTTAAAATTTCTTGTCAGTGTAAAACATGAGGCCCGGTGGCCAGAATCAACCCGGCAAAGACTCCAATTCGGCCCACTGGGCGGCGTCTTTCAAAAATGTTTTTGGACTATCAACTGTATAAAGTGTCCAAAGTAAAATAAATGATTAAAATAGGCTATTTTCTGCAAATTGACAAAAACTTTCAGCTTCATAATTATTGATATGAACAGCAGTAGCAATAAGCTAATACCAGAACTTTCCCCACGATTTTATGCATTAATTTCTTACAACTTAACACTGACAGATTTCTTTCATTAACTACAGCAGACATAACTGAGATGTACTGTCGAAACTGGACTCTTTTTTTTATATTAAGATATCTCTGGGATTAAATGTGCAGTTAAACTATTTGACATTGACAAAAATCCACTTCAGATAACAAGTTGGCTGTTTGTAGCCCAAGATGTAAAATGGAAACTGGTTGGCACATTGGCTGGGTGATATGTATCTTGTTGCCATACTTGTTTGCCATTTTTTAAAACAAATGCTTTCTTTTTGATTGATAATAACATGTTATGTTAACTGGGCACCCTACATTGTTTTCTTTTATATAACAGAGTGGCTGCAAAGATAGGGTGAGCCACAGTAAGCACCCTAAAGATTATTCTACTGCCCTTGTTATAAAACAAAGGCAGAGAATCCAAATGGCTCAGTAATTAAAATGTCATTAATTTGGGGTCTCTTATCAGACCTCACAGACAGCTCTTATTGCAGGCCTGGAAGGAAGATAGAGCTTGCTTGTTCCCAGACAGCACCACATGCTGCTACCATTCACTCATCAGCTATCTCAATAATGGGATATATGGGCCTGCAATAGACTGCGTGGCATTTTGACAATTAGCCAATTACATTTCTTGTGTGCAATACCGGGATTAGTTTGCAGAACTAGTCACCTCATACAGATATCTCATTAAAGAAGTAAATGAGGTTTAATGTTCACTAGCTTTGGTGAGTCATAGCCTCTTCGCTTCGCATCTTAGAGTCAGAACTGAAGTGTGAACATGGGTGTGCAACGGAGCGTGTAAAAAAATATGTGTACACATACAAAGACTGGATCTGCTATCACAATCATGGAACAAGGCAGCAATAAGACACTTTATTTTAATAATTATAATTGTGTAATTTAAAAGTGAATAGATATGCACTACTATTTCTTTCTTTCTACTCAGTTTCACATTCCGCTGCATGGAGGAAATGAATATTGCACTGAAATTTGCAGTCAGAGGTCAGAGAAACAAAAAATAGACATCTTGGGACTGAACATGATGAAATGCATGGGCAGTAATTTTACAACAATGCACTTGTTTGCTGCTTTTCCCATCCTGTAAAAATATTTTAAATGCCCTGAAAATTTCACATGTTCTCTGCCTTGTGTAAAAATACCAAAAAAAAAAAAAATCAGATGGAACAAAAACAAAACAAAATCCATATCTACACACACACAGGCACACACACAAACACACAAATAAAGTTTATTAGCAATAGCATTCTTGTGCTGTCATATTATGGGTTTTCTCATGGTGTTATTCACCCAGCCACTGTGTCTAGTTTTATCCCTGGAAATCCATTCTGACCACTTACCCTACAATAAACTCCGTGACTTCTCTGCTTCATCTCAAACTTGTGCAGAGAGCAATCATAAAGTTCTAAACTCTTGAGCAGCCAAATCCACATTGCTTCTTTCTAACAGTTTATGCATCATGAGTTCATCCACCAGGGTAAAATTGTTTATGTGAACTTCTTCTGCGAAATCCTGAAGCATCAGAGGAACATTCAGAGGAAATGTTTGGAACTGCAGTGTATGTCAGTGTGCTGGCTCAGAGTGCATTAAAAACCCATGAGTTTTTTTGGCATTATGTGCACAATCCGGCCTAAACATATGGATCACTGGCCAGATTTGCATCCCCAGTAAATTCATCTGCTTTTCCAAAATGCAAATCAAGTTGAAGGATTGCCATTTTGACAGAGGGGAGGAGGTCCAGCGCACATCCCAGAAGCAAAAGTACAAGGGAACATAATGGGATTTCTACTGAGAGATCTAAACAAACAACAGCTGCATGACCTTGAACGTGAGATCGGTTCAATTTAAATTAGGTAATGGACTGGCATTTGGTAAAGTGACACTTTTTGATTTTTAAGCACCTGTTTTCAGAACTTTTTGATCACACCTCCCTACCAGAAGAAGACAACAGAAAGTCAGAGTGAACGTCAAGCTGATGAAAGCTATTACATAATCAGTCTTGTTTGACAAATCAACCTAATCTGATGAATCTCCTCTATCTGCTGATGCCATCTGTTTGACCCCTGAAAAGCTGCTTGTGGGTTACAGCAGAGCCTACTACTGAGCGCAGCAGGCTCAGTGTGCTGTGTTAGACATGGGGCTTACAATGTAGATCAAACACGGCTGAGCAATGACTGAATGCAGCCAAGGCAGTTCACCTGTCCTGGTAGCTGAACAACTGGTATCATCATTCTTGCTGATGTCTGAGCCCAAAGCAAGTCAGAGGAGGTCAGCGTAGGTGGCCTGACCCGAGCAGATGAGAACACAAGCGAGGACAGCTGCTCTGGACAGATGCCGTCATTTGGAGAGCAATAGCGCGCTTTAACCGTCCGTGTCATTAGGCTGGGTTGTCGAATGGAGCCAACGTGCACTGTTTTTAAGCACAGACGATGCAGACTCATCCCAAACGGGCACATTTATTTAAAACAATACTTCTTGGTGTTTGTGTAGATGGAGATATACTCAGACCTATATCTAAACAGATGCCTTGTTATTATTCAACACGTACATACGGATTTAACTACGCTGTCCACACATTTTAAATTTTGGCAGAATCTTTTCACAATTTCATGCTTGCATGAGAACGAAATAACAAAAAGAACTTTTAATATCCTGTAATTGTTAAGATATAATACAATATCACCTATCAGCAGACTGACTGAGACTATTATGAAACTGGGTCTAACATCAGAGTGTGTGAAATGTCAGTGATGTATATTATTATCATTTCTCCTGGGCTGTTTGACTGCGGGTTCTCTTAGATTCTGGTGTCAAACCTGTAGGAATAAAAATTTTCTTTTTCTCAAATAACCCTTCAAATCGCAGCGAGTCTACGGCTCACTCCATCAGAACACCACAGGCCAACTCCCGTAGTTGATTTAACTGTCATATCACATCTGCATCAGCAGCAGTGCCGCAGAATCCTGTCTTGAAACCCCTCATTAGTGTTTCAGCGCACTCTGATTGCTGATTGACCAGACTGCAATTGCAGGCATCAAAGCTATTTCCTCTTCCCAGTCACATCCTACCTCATATTCCCCTTTTCATTCTCCCCTCTCTCTCTCTCCAGCATTAAGGGTCTCTTAGAGTTTGCTTAAGGTCGAACCTGATTATCTGCTTTCTCAAGCTCAGGCTTGAAAGTGTGTTCTTTTTGCGAACTTTAAGGAGTTACAGATAAAATTAATCTAGGAAATAGCCAAAAAGCAAAACTCCTTCTTACAATCACATGAAATGTTAACATAGAGACTCACAATCGCAAATGTACCTGCATTTGTTTCCCGCATATAGTCACGAAATGACATTTTCTTCAAGATTAAATAACAAACAAACAAACGGTACATACTCCTCTAATGTCAGCATCAAATTTAGCATATTTACCACTTTTGAATATTACAATCTACCTACTGTTTACCACCATTAACTGGCAGTTTTTCCTCTTGAAATGAGAAGAATGTTTCCTAGAATATTAAATTTCCTTTCTTCTCTGAACTCTCTTTCTGAATATATTTCATGCAATAAAAGTGCATAACTGCAGAGATGAGATCGGCGGTTATTCCTTTTCATTTCCTCTCTTCATGTCTTTTTTTTTCTTTTTCCTTATGTGGGTTTCAAGGCACAAGTTTTCATTCTCGATAAAACCACTGAGTCGCTTCCTGTGTTTTGGTGTTAAGTTTTAATGACATGCAGCATTCATTGGCAGAGATGAGAGGGCGGTTGATTTGAAAGGCTCTCTGAAGTGTAACGCTGCACCCAAATAGCTCATTGGGCTTTCATGCCAATTTGGTATGATCTCTGCCATCTCAAAGTGTAAAAAAATGCTTATGCAAATCAGGAAGATTTTATATCTCTGCACAGATTTAAAGGTTTGTTTACTCGTATGACTCCCTCAGAGGATATGAGTGGCTTATATATGCTGCTGGAATAACATGTAAACATGCAAATAAGCTTATCTTGTTTTTGCACATGATGACAGTTAATTACTATCATTTAATACAGGGTTTGAAGGAAAATGTATAGAAAAACAAGAATTATAATAGTTTTTTAATATATTTAGACAAGAGGAAGCAACAGATGCAAACATGTTTTTCTTTTGAAAAGATGCTGAAATAGTAATTGTGAGAGAAATAGAAACTACAAAGAGATGCAAATAGGAACATAATAACAATAATTTGATCAATTTGATATTGAGAGGAAAATCAGAAAGTGCCGTTTTCAAAAATACTTTTGTAAGTTAAATATCTCTGAAGTAATTTCATTATAAATTAGAAATCAAATTCATAACATGTAGCATTTATCTTAACTGTTTTTGATATATATTTTAAAGACATGAATATACTAACACAAAATTGAGAATTATCTAATAATAAAATTTCTCATTAAATAAGGGTGTGCAGTTCATTTGTTCAGCTATATGAACTCTGTGTTATCAGTAAAGAAGGCGCTGCATCCATCACAGAGAGATGTCCCTGAAGTTCAGATCATAAATGAGTATGTTTACCCCTTTAGATAACAATATTACCCTTCAAATAACGTCTGCTTTGTTCTGACCTTAGTGGATAGGCCACAGAAAGACCTTCCACTGTCTAATTTCACAGTGTTCCTAACTCTTGCAGCTCTGTTTGTGTGCACTGCATGCACACACATTCACGCGTGTGTGTACACGCATCCAGAGTTTGGGTTGTGTGAGTGATCTGTGGTAAGGCTCATTAGTCTATACAAAAGATTATCTGAGGGATTCGTGTCATTAAAACACTTTCCCCTTTTCACTCATTAAAACAAAATTACTTCTGTAGACTGTTCAATTGTAGAAGAGTGACGCACTATAAAGACTGACATGACAATAAGAAACAACATTAATAACAATAATAGACTGTCTGTACAGTAAAGGAGCATCGTAATAGGGAAGAAAGGTGATTTTAATGACTTTGAATGGGTTGTTAAAGATGGATGGGCTGGTCTGAGTATTTGTTACCTCTGTTTTTATCAACCATAATTTTCCTGCAGATCCTGCATCTCTAGAGTTTACAAACAATGGTCTGAAAAAGAGAACATCAGCATTTCTCTTGACGAAAATGCTTTGTTGATGCCAGAAATTAGAGGAGAAGAGGCAGACTGCTTTGAGATGATAGGAAGGGAACAGTAACACAGATTACTACTTGTTAGAACTGAAGTATGCAGAAGAGCAACTTTGAAGTTATCTCCTACTTCCAGGTTCCCCTTTTGTAAGTGAAGAATTAAAGGACAATTTAGACAGACTCACCAAACTTAGACAACAGAGATCTGGATAAGCATTGCCTGGTCTGATGAGTCTCAGTTTGCCTACATGACTATTGTTGCTGGCCATAGCTACTTAAATGGCCTCCACCATCTGATCTCAATGCAAAAGAGGAGCTTTGGGATGTGATGCAACAGGAGATTTACATCATTGATGTATAGCTGCAGGATGTAAGTAAGGACCAAATCACTTTGGTGAATCCATTCTGTTCTGAAGGGAAAAGTTTGATAGCTGACACCATGAGAATGATGATCAAAATGATCAATAAATCAATCAATATCCATAAAACTGGTTTATGTTGTATCTCTGTTAGCTGCTGATTTTGTTCTTCTCTTGTCTCCTTGCTCTCAGGTACTACTAGATTAGTAATTGGATTGTCCCGCCCCTGTTCCAGGCCACGCAGCTGTCAGGCTTTTTTTTTTTTAATTCATTTTTTTATTTTTGTTTAAAGGTTGGAGAACCAATGCTCAGTTTTATTTTGCATTGTTTTGATAGTTTTGTTTATGCATTCAATTTTAAGAACATAATTGCACAATATAGGCACTCAATATCATATTATGCCTAAATTTTTGTGAGCAATTATGATTTTGCAACAACATTTTAGTATTACTGTTAATCGTTGTGTGTCTATTGTGATTTTTTTGTACTTGTGCTATTTTTGCAATGTGATAGCACTTGGTTAACACAGTTGCCTCGGGATGCTCTCCCCAGCTGCGGTTCTGGTTTTGTTATTTTGATAGTTATTAGTTTTATTATTAGTACTGTGCTCTGTGTTGTGCATCACAATGGAATATAATCTGGAAAATTGCATCATTCAAAAGCTGGTAGCACATAATAATGAACGTTTTAAACTCACTAAAGAAAAGCTTGCAATTTTATTAGTAATTAGGAAATTATGGATGATTAATTAATAATGATCTCCTTTAACTGTACAGTGGAGGGGTTATTGTTAGCTGGGACAGATGTGGTCGTTTCTCCAAAGTTTAAAGTGATGTCACTTGGCCTGTTGCACAGCTGGACCAAACTACATCCATCTTTTTGTTTCTTCTGACCAGTCCTCAGAAGCTTAATCCCTGGTTTGGCATGGTAGGGCCGCTTTATCCTTCCTTTACAGTGGCTCATACAATAAGAGTGTAAATTTGCACTATCAAAGTATTGATATAAAGCAAATGCTTTCAAAATGTGTCAGATTCAGCACCCCACACCACTGCAGATACAAATGTCCAAACCACACAATCACTACCTTGAGGGATTTTGTTTCTATTGTTTGATTCTAATTGGGTCCACAGAGTATCTCGAGCAGCAAGCACATTTGAACCAGCAGACAAAGATGAAAACATGTTTCACAAGTCTGCAGGCGACAAACTGAAGGGCGACAAAAGAAAAGAAACAAAATTTAAAAAACAAAACAAAAAAAAACAAAAAAACTTTTTGTTAATATCATGCTCTCAACATTCCCTGTAATGAAGTTTACTTTTTTAAAAAGCAGAGTGTGGTTGGGTTTTTGGCTCCTTAAACAGGATTGCTGTGTGCAGAGTGAGACTGTCAGCACAGAGGTGTAACTTTGTCTCGGAGCTTTACAATTTATTGTAAAATAATAACAGAAGTACTGAGGGGCATGAATATTTTACATGAATATAACTCCTAAAGAAAAAACTATAAAATTTTTAGCATAAGACATGCAAAAAATGCAAATATATTACTGAAAGTAATAGGAGCTGGCTCCTATGAGTCAAATTGTTATTACTCATATATTAATATAAAAACCACATTTTGTTTTTGTACCTTCTGCAATTATGTTTTAGACCTTAGACTTACACCATCACAATAATGCTTTGCCCAGCTATCCATGCTTTCATTTTCTGATGCTTATCTGGTTCTGGGTTGCGGAGGCAGCAGTCTAAGCAGAGATGCCCAGATCACAGTCTCCCCAGACACCTTCTCTAACTCTTCCAGAGGAGATATTAAGGCGTTTCCAAGCCAACCAACAACCAATTTATATCTTCAAAATATAACAAATGTAAAAAATGTTAAAAAGCTATTTTAAAAAAGTGGAATAAAAGTGAATAAAAGCACAGCAGCACAAATGAAACATTTCTTATCACTTTTAGAAAACCTAGGCAGTCTCAGTACCATCCTCCTTACATAGGAAGAACAAATGCATAAAAAAACAGTGGTGCAACAATATAAGGCCCTCTCAGACCGTTCTGCAGTGCAGGCAGTAACAGAGACAGCTACTAGTTAGAGGTAAAGATGAAGTTAAAAACATTTGTAACACTGTGACTCATTAGTTCTACTCACCAGTTGTTGTCCTTGCTGCTCAGCTCGCCGTACTCCAGACTTAAATAGATGAGCAATAGCTTGAGATGCATAGAGACGAGCAGTACAGGATGCAAGTTAATGTGTTTTTTTTGGACTTTTTACACATTTCACCATTTAATATAACTTCATACTTCAAGTACAGTGGGGGAAATCAATAATTGATCCTCAGCTGAATTTGTAGACTCACTCACTTATAAAGAAATGAACAGTCTCTAATTTTATGGTAGTTTAATTTCAGTGGAGAGCAACAGAATATCAACCAAAAATCTAGAAAAAAAACACATTACATAAATCTTGTGAATTAAGTATTTAATCCCCAACAACCCAACAAGAATTATGGCTTCCACAGATTGGCTGTGTGCCCACATGCCACACAAACAGATAACAGACAGTCAGTTACAGATAGTCATGATCTTAGCTCATTCTGTATCTGAAGTCCACCTGTTCACAGAACCAATTTCTTCCATTTCAACCTGTTCACCGCCATGGGCAAGATCAAAGAGCCATCAAGGGACATTAGTAACAAGAATGCATACCTGCACACAAGCTAAACAGGCTACAGGACCATCGGGAGAAGCTTTGAAAAGATGACATTTGACTGCAATTATTTGGAAATGGATGAAATATGAAATGCCCATCAGTCGTCCTTGGGCTGGAGCTGCCTCATGACATGAGTATAATTATGAGGAAGGTAATAGATCAGAACACCATTGCCACAGTCAACCATGTAGATAAAGGTGCAGGGCAGGGGGCAGGGGCTTTGTTCCTCCAGCCAGAACACTGAAAAAGGGTCATTGA
>VUQR01016519.1:76848-100215 GCA_015108515.1 Hemichromis elongatus
GGACCAGTGAGATGCTTTAGTTTTACAATTCACAAGACAACTGATGGTGAATACAAAGTAAAGGCTATTAGATCTTTATGATATGCAAGAACACAATGTGCCTGTGGACATCCTTGTTGTACTGTACGGTTCAAACTCATACATCATGCAAAACTCCACGAAGCTTTGCAGCAAACCTGCTTTGTCATAAATGGTCACAACAAATTAACTACAAAGACAAACTGGAGCAGATCTTGGAAATACTTGATACTTGTCAATAAGGAACTACAGTGAATATGAAAAATATACGAGAAATACTCGTATATTTATGTGTGACCTGTGTTCATGAACCTATGGGGTATCAACGAGGTCACAAGTTCACTCCAAGGACAAAGAAAAAGAAACACATAGGTAATCTACAGCAGTCTTTCAGGGTTACTCACTCGAATAAGAAACACTTAAATAACATATTAAAACACATCAGGTCCATTATAGCAAACTGTATCATATCACGCTGCATTTTACCAAACCTACACTACTGCCCATGTTTGCATGTTAGGTAACTCTATTCAGACTTTTTTACTTTTCATCTAGAAGCATTCATGATGCCCTGCATTGCAGGATTAAGTCCAAAAAAATGTTAGGATTTTTATTTTTAATAATTCATGTCAGCCTTGTACTTCCAATCTTGTCACACCGTCAAAATATCTGCTAAAGGCTGATGCAGTTATTTCAGTACAGGATTCTTGTAAATTTCTCACTTTCTTTTTCAGAACTAGGTTCTATAAAATGAAGGGTTTGTTATGGGCCTGAAAGCTGACAAGGCTCAAGTGAAACATGAAGTATAAAAGTGAAATTGGTTTCTTTTGGATTTTATTGTTGCACTAGAGAGCTTTGAAAAAACTAGCTAACCCTAGAGCAATCCAGGACACTACTACAATACCTCAGGATTCGTTTGCTTTCATTTTTTTTAACTGGCTAAACTTTTCTGTTCATATATTGCAGATGTAGCCAACAAGAGAAGCCATACAGTAAAAACTGCAAGGACATACTTACAGTCTTTAAATATGTTTAGCAACCTGCAACCATCTGAACATGCAGAGAGCGACTGTGGAAACACATACAAGCATTTTAATATTTTATTCCTATACTTTAATCCATTATTTTAATAATAAAAGCTTAAACTGAAAAAAATCCATTTCTGTAATTAATTTAGAGCGCTGTTCTGTCACTACGGTCATTGTAGGTCTGAGATGATGACAGTAATACAAGCAATTTTGAAAATGAGGAAATTAATTAAAGGTTGTCACTTATCAAGTCGAAGAAATTAAGGATATTAAGAAACCGCTTTGAACATTTGAATTATGCATATATGAATGATTTCAATAATGCTTTCACTCATGTGGTATTTTCTTTAAATAATAATGCAGAAATCTTCAACTAGGAGGCCAAAAAATATGCACTGTGGGTTAATATGGAAAACATCTATCCTGAGCTTTTTTTTAATTGATTTCACTTTGATCTCCAAGACAACACGAGGACATTAAACACATTTTATAAATCTAACAGCTGAGACTGAAAAAAACCCAAATGAAATAAATAAAAAAAATGGTACACAAACAATAATAGCAAAGACTAGCAATAACTGAATGTTAAAATAAATATGGGAACTCTTTTTGCGCGCTAACATTTCAACTACATACAACCGTGTACGCCTCAGTGTCAGTGCTGCAGTACCACTTTAAACTGCAGCGCTTGCTTTATGTCTCACATATCAGTCATCTTTATTAAGCTTTTGCAGTGTGTTGTAATGTTTCAGAACTATTTAAAAATGCACATAAAAATAGGTCTCTAAATCAAATCCATTCGCTTTCAGGGCTGGAGGTTTTAAATGATTTCTCATAATATATATTTATAATTCACGCACCATGCAATTTCTTAGTCTTTTACATATAATACAAGAGCTGTAGCAGTGTTTTGATTGATGCTGTAATGTTAGTGTCCATTAGGGAAAAGGCATGGCTTGAGGAGGTGCTGTATTCAAAGTAAAAACACACATGATGAGATAACATGTCATCTACATGATCATTTAGACAGTTTAGTTATGGTATGAAGCTGGTTAATCATGTCCAATGAAGCACAACAGACAGATTTCACACATTTGTTAAAAAGTGACACTGTACAATAGCTTCTATGGCAACAAGTTAAAACCACAGGGAGACTCCCTTTCTGACACCACCCCCAAACCCACCCCTCCCATATATATATATTATAGAAGTTCATTCCAAACAGGATGGCAAATCTTGAGAGGAATAAAAAGACAAAGATCACGCTTTAAATAGGAAAAACAAAAGGACAAACAGGGGAAGGTTTTAAATCATTGTACAAAAGAACAAACAGCAACCCATCACAACCAACGCATATTCTTGAAAAATCCATTGGAAATCAATTTCTTTTTACAGGTTGCACAGTTTATTTCTGAAGTCCTTTTGAGAGACTCCAGTATGCCAAGGGACGAGGGGCGATGGGCAGAAAGATGAAGGAAAGGGTTTACTCTTCCTCTGTGCATCCGAGTATTTCTACACGCAAAGTGATCCTGCCGTACCACGACCAGGGAAGGATCCGAACGAACCGAGCGTAGATCGGTGGGTCTATCACATTCTTTCTGTGCGTGTCGTTGTCAAAGTTCCCTTGGAAAACCTGGAAAAAAGACAACATGAATGGCTGTTAATGGTTAGTTCTTAGTACAGTGAGGTCTTACTGTTGTTTGGTTGGTTTTTTTTGACTCGATTGTTTCTGCAAAAAACAAATCACCATTGAAAGAATTATTCTGAAATGTAATATTCATGTCCAATATTCTAACCGCATGCTTCAACGTGCATCATGTGTGAAAACAAGAAGAGAAATCACGCACAAATACTTTAAATAGTATTTTTGGTAGGCAGTTGCAGAACATTCTTGGTGCATTTCTCATTTGATTTCTACAGACTGTTACCTTGAAGACCTCATGCTCGAACTGGTAATGAATGAAGTGCAGCCAATAAGAATTTCAATCCAAACATGACCAGAAACAGAACATCCCCACAACTCGGTCCTATTCGTGGTAATTTTCTTTTATGCACTATGCATGTGAACACATCAACAGTTTCCCCCCCTGGGGAAGATTGCACATTGTTAGAGTGGCACAGCTGGAAGTACCACCTTCATAATTAGTCAAAAACATCAGCTGCTGTTTCTCCTGCTTACTGAATTTTATTAAGTAACCTGCACCTCAGGCTTTTTGGTGTTGTTTTTCCTTCAGTTTTGCCACACAGTCTTAAATTCTTCACTTTGGCTTGGCATAATAATATAAAAAAAAAGCCCTGCAGTTTTCTTCAATATTGGCTCCATAAAAGCCATTACTTTTTGTGCTAGAGAATAATATGCATTCTGATAGGTATTAATGAACACACCTACTCCTCATCGTTCATACAGCAGTGTGCTAAAGTCTCAAACTACCCCTCATTTCTTCTTGTAATTTTTTTAAAGTGGTCTTGATCAATACACATTTCTATGAATCTAAAATTCCAAAGATAACATAGTTTGACATAACACAGTTCCTGCAACCAGTGGTGCTGGGGATTTTGTTAAAATTGACAGAAACACAAAGTTTTGGTTACTGTTGTTGGTACATCAATAGACCAGCATGTCTCTTTTTGAACAATGTTTCCTTTCAGACTGGCACGTCAGCTTTTTTATACCCAAGGTAATAAAAACACGGGTCACTGTTTTAATGTGCAAAGTGGAGACCCTGGAGATGAACCATGAATAAACAGGTAAGTGATTGACCGGCTATTACATACAAACAACTATAATTGTCACAATGGTATGCATGCTCTGGTGTTAATTATTACAAGCTTTGGTGTGTGTTTAATAGACGGTACAATGAAGTATATTAAGGAGAAATGTATCTACAGGGAGTGCTTCATTGAAGAATATGATCATTTCAATTAAACAGATATGATTATGCCTGTGTAATTGGGATGAAATGGGATTCGGTGTTGTGTGGAATGAAAAAGTCAGTGGGCTAAATCCAAGCAGGTGCTAGAAATGGGGCTTCACATCTTTTGAGTAAATACTCATCTAATCCTCTTTCAAATATTCATAGTGGCATTAAGAATTTTGGAAAAAAACAATTCAGACTGTGTGATTCGACCAAATACTCACAGACTGTACAGTGTTTTCTAAAATACCAGGCCAGAGAGGAGATTTGAAGATTTAAGTATTAAGCACCAGCTTTGGCTTTGTCCTCTGCACATCCAAATGTCCTCATCAAACATACACAATGAGGTAAAATAATCTTATATGACAAGGATGACAAGCCGATTGTTTTAGGCAAATCAGTATAACTTTGTATAGTAAAATTTATGCATGGAAACACGAGGCAAAGTGCTTTCTCATTCACCGCTATAGTGGCAACATGAGAAAATAACTGTGCAATCAAAGTAAGCAATGTAAATTACACATTCGACACGGGGAACGATTGCGAATCATTGTCAGATTAGGCATGGGGGAACTGTTGCTTCGAAACCATTATGTACAAAGTCTAGGATTGTCAAGTCAACTGGGAACTGTAACAAGGATCCCAACAGATGCGACTCAAATGCATGACTCACTCTCAGACAGCTTGAATAAGAAGGTCTTTACTTGCAACAAAGTTTGCTACACAGTCCAAATAAATCTGGCCGGATCCCACCCAAAACAAGTGTTAGGCAACAACAATAACACAACAGTAAAATCTAACGATGACAAGGAGAATGTGAGGAGAAACAGCTGGAGTGTGAGACACAAAAACACTGAGTTTAGCTGGAACAGGGAAACAGGAACACAGAGATACATATGCAAAAGAGAACAGGGTTACTGAAAACAGCTGATGCCAATGAGGGCAGGGGGGTCTGATCAAATGGGCAGGAAATACATGAAATTTAAAAAAATGAGGTAAGTATTGTCAGATCAAAAAGAATGCAAAAACTCTCATTTAAATGGCACAACTCAAAAATTTGATAATCATGATAAAAAAAATTAAAGCAAAAAAATTGAAATGTTGAAAAGCTGAAACTGATTCTTTTTTTTTTTTTTTAGAAGTAGTTACTGTCAAAGAAAATGCTGTACTAACAACATTAAATGAAGCCTGCTATTCTTTTTTTCTTATTTTCATCACCTCAGTTTATTTCTCTGACTCTACTAGAGCAGCTTTGCATTCAAAGTTTTAAATAATCCAAAATGATCTTATACTGGGCTTCAGTGCAGCCCCTCTGTTCTATTTTAGCTCCTTTTTCCTTCTTTGAAAACGACTTTCTTGTGACTGGCTGCAACGATGAAAACCAAAACAAGACAAAGCTGGTGGGTGGGAACTGTGTAACTGACATGACTACATGCAATACAACAGATACTATACTGCTCAGATTACAGACTCACTTGGTATCCAGTAACAGACAGACATTTAACAGTCTGCCATCAGTACAATGATGTGACTATTAAACCTCTTACTTCTCTTCCAGCCATGTGTGGTTCGATTAATGCGTCTCCGACTAATTCTTTATTTAGCATGTCTGCCCCTATGGTTTTCATGTTCTGGCTCCTGTGTGAGCTGCTCTTACTGGGAACATAAGCTGAAGGTGACAGGTGTACTCTTTCATTACTTTCCTTATTTCACACATGTAATACAAACGACTTTGGGTTACCTTTTCATTCTACATTCTTTTTCATCATTTTCCTCCTGCAGTGAAACTCATTCTCTTCCCCTCTCTTTCTCACCCATATTGTAGCACAGAGCTTAGACTGTAGTCAGACAAGGTTTGTATCTGGTGCAAACAACATCACATGGCATCCTGCTCTTTGTCAGTTTCCCACTCTTTTTCCTCTCTTTGTTCTTCTGCTTTTGAGTGCTTACAAAGAAATAAAAGCATTACATTTTAGGTTTCCTTTTCTATACTGTTCCGGGCTTCAATGTGCAACAGATTTACACAGTTTCTGTCTAATGAGTCGATCACATGAGTCATTTTCCATCTGCATCCGAATTTAATCACTTATTTTGCTTTTTCAGGATGATAATGGACCAATTATCATCCTGAAAACACATTTTTTATGATTCCTCTGGTTTTCAACAAGACGACTAAACAAGATTAAACATATGTGAATTTTATAGAGCATCTGAAATGAACTTTTCCTGAACTCTGCTCCCATCTTGCCTCTTGGTCTTTGACGTTCAGTTGGGAGAAACAACAATATACCGTCAGAGGAGAAAGTATGCAGCAGCTTAGGCTTGTGTTCTGGCACCAGATACACTTATCAAAAAATATTTATACACTATACATATACATTCTGGTTCTTGTTACTGGCTATGCAGTCCATAATCAACACAAGCATCGGGACATCAGACAGACCAATAATTATATTACATGCTCTTGCATGTATGTCCCATTTATTTAAGGAGGTTCAATTCTACATTTAGTGTGGTTTTTAGCACTTAATGCTAATATTGTAGTACAACAAATGTGTTTCACAGAATACATGCATAAAACATATAGTGATTAATCAATAGTGCTGGTTCCTCAAGAATAAACTAAGTTTCTTTCTAAACCATTCTGGGTGCATTTCTTTCAACTTTTTTTAGTATCCGACAACATTATTTCACCCTGAGAAATGTGTCACATGCAGGAGTCTTACTGTGACTTTAGGTAGCACGTTATAAAAGGCAGAAGAGGGAAGCCATAAAGCCAGCAGCTGATCAAAATATGACAGAGATGTCTGCAGACTGTCCAGAGACATGCCAGGTCACACACAATGTATATAAAATGGACTCTTTGGAACAGGGTATCTGAAGAATCGCAATAAAATGGCAAATAATGTGTGGAGGAGAAAAAAAAAAAGATTGGAGATGATTAAGGTGTTCAAGTTTTCCTCCACATCAACAGGATAATGTCAAACATCCTCCAGTGTTTAGATTTATTCAGTGACAGGAAGAACAGAATGATGCAGTCTGGGATAACTTGGCATAGTTATTTAAACACAGCTAAAACTGATGCGAACTGAAGGAAAGCTGGATCATTTCTCAAGAGCAAGAAAAGGAAGTCTTTGAAAAATGTGCAAGGAGCCGGTTGTCATTAAGTTT
This sequence comes from Hemichromis elongatus, assembly GCA_015108515.1. Taxonomy (NCBI): domain Eukaryota; kingdom Metazoa; phylum Chordata; class Actinopteri; order Cichliformes; family Cichlidae; genus Hemichromis; species Hemichromis elongatus. The sequence continues at coordinate 83,981 of VUQR01016519.1, forward strand.
GCATATTGGCAAACATTTAAAGATTCAGATTTCCAAATTCCAGTTATTAAAAAGGTTTTATGATTTTTTTTCTATGCTGATTAGTTTGTCTAACATAGAAAATTTTGCATAAAAATGTACAAAACTTGCAATTTTACTCCCAGGCCCAGGGAGGGTGCCCGGGGGTGAGCTCTTGGTGGCCAGACCTTAGTCCATGGGGCCTCGCTGGGCACAGCTCGAAAAAGAGAGATGGGCCCACCCTCCTGTAGGTCCACCACCCACAGAAGGCACCACAGAAGGCACCATAGGGTTCGGGTGTGTGCTGGGCAGCAGCCAGGGGTGGACACCCTGGAGGACAAATCCCGACTACCAAGACTAGCGACTGGGACGTGGAATGTCACCTCTCTGGTGGCGAAGTAGCCTGAGCTAGTGCGTGAGGCTGAGAGGTACCGACTAGATATAGTCAGGCTCATTGCTACGAGGCATTTGATCTTTATACAACTGTTCCAAGAGCTTGGTCTGCACAGCCGATAATAAGTTGGATCATGTTCACAAGGGGAGAAGGGAGCAGGAGATCAGCAGACAGTCCTGCGGCTGCAGTGATGCACACGCTGTAATGCTCCATTGTGGTGAAGAGAGAGCTGAACGTAAAAAGCGACGCTCTCGATTTACTGGTCAATGTACATCCCTACCCCCACCTATGGTCACGAGCTTTGGTAGTGACTGAAAGAACGACATCGCGGATGGAAACAGCAGAAATTAGCTTTTTTTTTGGCTGGCCTCTCTCTTAAAGATAAGGTGAGAAGTTTGGAGCAGAGCTTCTACTCCTCCACATCTAAAAAGGCCAGCTGAAGTGGTTTGGGCCCCCTGGGCACCTCCTGGGTGAGGTGAGGTGTTCTGGCCATGCCCCGGGGCAGACCCAGGACTTTCTGAAGAGATTATATTATATATAATATAAATTATATCTCTCGGTTAGCCTGGGAACACCTCGGTGTTCCCTGAGACAAGCTGGAACAGTTGGCCAGGGACAGGGAGGTCTGGACTTTTCTGCTTGGGCCTCCTGGCCCCAGATAAGCGGAAGAAAATGGATGGATACATGGATATGATTCCACAGCAAAACAGGGAAAGGCTTTGTTTTTAAATTTAAGCCAGTTTGAGCCATCTTTGGAGTTTTGTTATTAACGAAAGATTACTTAATATACAATCTGCAATTACTAATTATTACTGCCTTTGTTCTTGGTTTTGTCAGCCCTGCAATGACCCTGAATTTAATAAATAGTTTTAAAAAAAGGATGCTTGGATGGACAGATTGATCGATATGCTTTGTGCTTCAGTTAGGAGGGAGGCAGAACCTGTTATTACTGTAACTGGAATAAGAAATCTATTAAACAGAAGACTAATGACAGTTTTTTGTGTGTGTGTTTTTGAAGGTAGGAAGAAGAAAACAAACTATGCATAGCTGAGTATAAACAAGCCCAACCTGCCATGCGTGACTTGCAGAAGTGACAGTGACAATAAAGGAGTTGGCAACTGACAGGTGAAGCCAAGTGGTAATAATTGTGCCACGGGTAACTGAAACACTTAACAATGTGGCAGCGTTTTATTCTAAACTGTAAGTTTATTTGAACTGCTGCCAAATTCACAAAGCTGTGTTTATAATTCTGAAGAAAAAAAGAAACTGAATCAGGCGCTGTTTTTTGCATGTATTACTTTTCTTGGAATAGTAAACTTAGTCAAATATGCTGAAGCTAGTTGCATCTACCTTCACTTTCCACAAGGGCATAATGACAAAGAGCACATGTCACTGTGTATGTGTATTCAGAGTGACACAGCAGCCACAGCTGCTCCTAACTATTGATTTTCCTGACAGTCAGGAGCATTATGAGGTGAGGCCCTATGTGACTCTAGAGCTGCAACTCAGCCCATACTACATTATTTAAACCTGCTGCACAGGTCAAGGAATCAGGCCGCTCAGATCTCTTTGCTCTCTAACCCCTTGTTGCCCAGAGTCGACTGCGGTAATAACAGGAAAATTCCCGTACGTCTTTGGCGAAAGGTCAAAAGCATCATGCGAGTTGAGAAAGAGGCAGTCATGCCACATCAAACTGAAACACACAACGAGAGCAGTCTTTGAGGTGGTCAGCAATATGTTACCTAGTTATGCGTTTTTTTTTTTTTATCCTGAGGTGCACAGTGGATCACAGCTACTAAATACTACTACGGTGGGTTCATTTTAGGATGTCGGTATTCAAACCCATCTAGCATTCAGTTACCCTCTGACCTGAAGGGAATTGAAGGCTCTGATGACTAATTAACCCATGTCACCTGAGTAAAACACTATTAAACATAAATCAATTACTCTTGTGCTTGATTGAACCCATCGACGGACTGTTTCAATACTGACACCAAAAGCGTTGGTGCAGGACAAGGCAACATAGTGACCCAGGTGCGGAAAGGGGAATGCAGCTTAGCCGATATGTAGGATTATAGGATGTGTCCCAGTGTAATTAAGTTTAAACAATGGACTTTGCTGTTACTTGTCTCAGTTACAAGTGCAGTACGGAGGTATGTGGGATTTGTGTGCAAAGAAAAGGCAAACAGGGCACTCTATAGATTTTGTAGAGGGATACTGTTGTGCGTGCACCGCTGGGCCCTGCTTTGACAACATCTGTATTCTGACAGAGTCTCCTCTCTCAATCTAGATCTAACTGCCTGCAGCCTCTGCCACACAGGAGCTGGAGGGGGGAGCTGAGAAGAATACTTACAAGCCTCTACCACTGTGTTGGAAATAGGCAGACACACACACATGGACATACACGCACACACAAACTTTCACAGTATATCCCTGCCAAGTCAAGCATTGTGGTGTGGCAGGAGGAGCCTCGGGAGTCTAACAGCCAAATGTGTCCTCTAGCATTAATGGCTGCTTCGGCTGACTGAAAGGGGAAAACACCTTGAAGAATCATACATCTGAACAGCCACTTGGCTCCAGCAAGGGACAAACTGATTGACATTTGCTGGAGTCTTGCAAAACACGCCCTCTAATGCAGCGCACACATGCTCGGAGTGACTGTATAGCCTTAGTTCTTCTCTGAATTATACAGCAATAACAACACAGGAGAGAACAAAAAAAACAAACAAAAAACATGGAGCTGAAACTAGACTTAAAAATAAATGTATCAGTCTCTTGAGATACAACGGGTATTTTGTCTTCTTTCATTTTCTAACTTAGATGACGCTTAGAAAACATTTGTTTCAAGGCATTAAAATTGTCTGAGTGTAAATCATAGTGAGCATGCCGTGGCCCTTAGCCAAAGATCACTACGAGTGTTACAAACTCTTCAAGCAAGGAGTTAAAAGAATATGACCTGTAGAAATGGAAAATTATTTCCAGGGATCTGCTACTTCACTGGATCCTCAGCAAGGATAAGGGGATAAACTGAGAGCAGCTGTTGGTGTTAACAAAGCGCTGCTTTTGATCTGTCATCTATCAGAGACAAACAAAAAATGGAATCGCTTTTCTCAGACTTTAACTCCCCTCGTGGTTGCATGCCTCCATCAGTGGGCCACATTGCAGTTTAAATCAGTGTTTCCATTTTGCTCAGTGATGGGAGTGATTCCTCATTTGAGGTTATGTTTTGCGGTGTACATACTGTAATAGTGTGTAGTTACAGAGAGGAAAAACAAGTTCAATTCTTCATGCTCTCATGGGTTCGGCCAGTTATTTTGATTTGGATAGACAACGTGTTGATAGGATGCTAATGTTTCAAATACGGATCTTGCTGAAAAGAAGCAAGAAGTTATAAATCTTGGATGCTTCACAAACATCTTCAACCCAGTGGCACACTTACACTTAAAAAGTTTTTTTTTTCCTTACTGAATGTTACACAGAGGTGATCTTTGACCTGTTGATGCTCCGACTGAGCAGTAGTGCCAAATTCAAAATAAAATTCTCAAGGTGTTTCAAAAAATATGTTGACCAAAAAGAAAAAAAAAAACAAAAAACAGGACACTACCTCAACCCAATGCCTGCTACAGGAAGTGGTAACCTTTTCAAACTGCTCAAAAACAGTTTTTCCAAGAAAGCCTGAAAATATCTGAGCACAAACTGCAGAGTATGAACCACAGCTGGGCTATGATACAAAGAAAACTAGTAACTAAAACATGTTAAGATTTGAAAAAACAATCTAAGTGTTGTCAAATTGTACTGATGGTTTAAAAAAAATCCCTCATAGGTATATGTAGTGGAATACAGATTTGGATTCCAAAAATTCCAGTCTGCCTTCAGATGTTATACCTTATAAGGTTTTATTTGTCTGTTACACATTCTCTCCCAGGAAACACGGTACTTACCTTCATCATTAAGTAACACAATGGCATAATACTTACCTAGTTCCTTTGGCACACTCTCAAACAGCTGCTTCAACTAAACCCACATGCAGCCAGATGCCATGCTGTCCACTATCAATTCCTCGCTGGAGTAACTTCTGCTTCTCCAGACCATCAGACTATGATGTTTGTTTGTTTTTTTTTTATAAAATGCTGCGCTAGTTTTACACCACATGTAACAGGACTCAAACCTTCCAAAAAAGTTCAGCTTTTTCTCAGGAGTCCACAGAATAATTTCTATTGTGTTTTGAGATCATCAAGATGTTTTTGGTTAATCTGAGATGAGTCAAGTCAGCAGTGGTTTTCTCCTTGAGCTCTCCCATGGATGCCATTTTTGCCCTATCTTTTTCTCACTGTTGACTCATGAACTCTGACCTTAATTGAAACAATTGAAGCCTGCTGTTCTTTAGATGTTGTTCTGGGCTCTTTTCTACCCCCGGATGAGTCATCGATGCGCTCTTGGAGTAATTTTGCTAGGCTGGCCGCTCCTCAGAAGATTCACCACTGTTTTTAATTTTCTCCATTTTTGGATAATGACTCTGACGGCCGTTTGCTGAAGTCCCGAAATCTTAGCAATAGGTTTGTAACCATTTCCAGATCGATACATTTCAGTGATTTTATTTCTCAGCTGTTTTCTTTAGATCGTGGCATGATATGTTTCTTTTTCAGGCCTTGGTGTGGTTAATGATATTGAACTTAGCTAAGCAAAAACGTAGTTATTCACAGTTAACTGATGATTTAACAAAGAGGGGCAATTACTTGCTTGCACAGAGGCAGAAAGGTTAGGATATTAGTTCCCTTTTGTAAATGAAATCATCATTTAAAGATGTATTTACTCCAGTTATCTTTGTCTAATATAAAAATGTGTTCGATGATGTGAAATGTGTGATAAATATGCATAAAAATAAAAACTAAAGCAGAGGAAAAACACTTTTTTACATCCCTTCTAAGACATATAGTGTGACACAGTGTTCTGACAAAACCGAATAGGTCCTCCTCAAAAGTTTCAACTTTCACAAATTTTAACAGCTGGGGTTATTTATTCATACAAATGTCATTTCCAGTTGAAAATGCTAACTGTTTTAAAGTGTTAAATATTTTAAAATTTAATGGATTTAGGTTAGACTTGGAAAAACAAACTATACAATATATATTCCTAAAGCTGTTTCATCCTAAGTGTATTTGGCTTCTTGAATTTGACACATCAGCATTGGATGAATCAGAATGAAGAGGTAGGGCTTATCTTTCAATAACACAGCAAGATCGAAAAGTAAACACAGCCTCTCTTGCAATCAGTATCTGAAAGACAGGACGCTCCAGCTTTAGCTGTTAGCCTGTGTCTGCAGGTTCCCTGATATCAACAAAGAGCCCGCAGCAGCTCTGCACTGTGTCTGTTGTTGTGGGCGATTGGAATGGACATTTGTACTCTGCTGAAGGACCGTAAACAAGATTTTCAGCATAGCACTGGCCTGGCCAGGTCGACAGGGTGGTCTTATCTCATCTCCAACCAGAGAAAGGCAATACGACAGACTGGGACAGCTCAGTTTGAGACACTGATAAGAAGATGCTAAGAGGAAATGGAAAGGAGAAACAGACAGCTTCCAAGATGGACATTTTCACAATTTAACACCTTATAACACATGTACACATCTTTTTGATATTTGCTACAGTTTTGTCTACTTCAGGTTTGTTTGGCTGAGTGTGACCCTTTGTTCAAATAAAATAAAATAATAAAAAAACCCAATCAATATCTAGTGTAAAAGCAACTTACCTTGTCCTTCCCCTGCTTCTCATCTTGATATACATTCCACTGCTCTCCGTCATTACTGAAAGCGACTTTATATGAGCCAACAAACTGGACATGGCCGAAGTCTTTCGCTCCCTGGGTGATGATACCTGTCACCTTGGTTGGCACACGCAAGTCCACCTGAGAGGCGTAAAGACCAAGTAGGGATGGGAGCAGAGAAAGAGAGACAAAACCAGAATGATAAATTCGATTGCTCAACAAACTCAGGCAGCAAAGTGTCAGATATGCTAAGTTTTCAGGATTAAGTCAGCATTTTTCCGTTCGATTTTATCTGAGGATTTACTGAATAAAGACACTGGGCGCCACTCAAGTCGGTTTCAATTATTCACAGAATATTGAACAACAAGGCTAAGTCCACAATCTCGCCTCAGCATAACAGAAATTGCACGCTGCAGCAGCTTCTGAGACCCACACTGCTCCATTTGGGTTAATTTTTAATAGCTTCTCATTTGTTGCAAACAATTTACTGCGCAAGGGTTCCAGGCAGTAAATACACAAACTGTTACATTTATAGGCTTTTTAATGTTCAATTATGCTTTATTATTTTGAAAAGTACATAACACTGCTGGGCTGAAACAGAAAACGAAGTTAAGAAGAATCACAGGATACAGGCTACACTGTGGACCAAGGAGATGATAATCGTACAGAATCGATCTTTTTTTAAACGAGATTTTACCACCATGTTAATTATGGTAAATAAATATTGCATCCATTACGTGAAAGGGATTGAAAGTAATTTTTAATACGGTGCTCAGCAAAACTATGCATAACTTCATTAGATTTAAGTGCAGTATTACTAAATAATTTTTTTTCAGAAGTCAGTGGGTGTGTAATGTGAGACCCCTTTAACACTGAAAATCTGTGTAGAACAACAACAAAAAAGTTTATTGTTCTCACTGTTTAACATACAATACACACAAATGTTTTAAAAAAGGTAATTTGGTTTTTCATCTTCCATTTTTAAATGAGGACATTGTTTTAGATTAGATGATAATAAATAATAACAACACTGATATCAAAGAAGCTGCTTTTGGCTGATCCCAGTTTTCACACAATAGCTCAAATTTAACAGTAAAGCTGTCTCACCTAGCACATACGTCAACGTGGCACCAATTTGCTATGAATAGAGGATGAAATACTGGGTTCCACTTGGCATTTTGCTGTGCCATAGATAGTTGCAAAATTGAGAGAGAGCATGAGAGAAATGTAAGTATGGAGAGTTGTTTCTTTTGCTGAATATGCTGTACGCAACGCCAAGACAACCATGCATCACACTAATTGGCCTGGTCACAGGCCAACTTATATTGTGTCACAGTGTTCTGACAAAACAAAATAGGAGCGCCTCGTAGATTAAACAAATAAGTAAACAAACTAATGCATGAGTTACAGTTTAGTTTCACTCCGTCTCCTGGTTTTGACACATTGCAGAACCCTGCAGTGCAGCTTGGCGCATCACAAAACACTTTCTAGTTGACTGCATTATCTGTTGTGACGAGTTTGGGTAAAAAAAAACACACACACACACACATGCAGGACATTGGAGGCTGACAGGTAGTTTGCAAAACCAAACCTAAGCCTTATTGACAAGCCAAAGGAATATAAAAATTCAGGAAGCTGGTTCAACAAAGTTCAAAGAAAACAAGTAAACCAAAAGCTCAATTTGCAAGTAACACAATAAAAAACCCACTAGTGTCAAAACAGAAGAATGCATCTTAGGATTAAACACAAAGGCTGACACAACCAACAAGGGAATGCACAGAAAACTATCAGGTAAGCAAGATGCAAATTAAGAAAAAAAACAAACAGACAAAAAGAGGAAGTTATAAAATTGGCAAAATAAAACTGAAAGAAACAACATGAATACACAGAGGGGGGAAAGTTAGCTCTAAAGAAAGAGCAGAGAAGTGATCTGACAAAATCAACATTACCATAAAACCCCAAACCCTGACAGTTTTTTTTCTTAGCGTTGATGCAAATAAGATGACAGCAAATCTTAGTACTGGGTATTACAGAGGCTTTAAATGATGACACTGCTGTGTGCTATGCTAAGAGAAACAGGTTTACATTACAGGGAAGATGTTTTTGTCTGCTTCCCTATTTCGCAGTTTTTTGTTTAATTTATTTGATCTTCAAACTAATTTTAATTACTCGGGTTATCATTGGGTAATTTTATTACACAGAGATAATCTGAGTAAACATCCCATACAAAACTGTAACCGTCTCCCTGATGTGCAATATTACCAAGTGCAATTTTTTCTACTATAACAAAGCATTTTATTCTATTGTATATAGTATTATATTCTTGTTCTATAGTGTGTTATTCTATTTTATATCTTATCCTATTCTATTGTGTTTTTCTCAACTTTTACTGTTCTTTCTTGTACTTTCTGCCCTGACCAAAAATTTTCCACCAAGTCCACCTCTGAATGGCTCAAAAAAATAAAATAAGTGGCCAAGTCCGGAAAAATCAGATGAAGATGTTTTGGCATGACTGACTGTGCCGTTACTTTTACATATGAGTGGATTTCTCCCACTGAAAACGCTACGTCCACATGAACAGAATCAACCTTTTAGGTTCTACTTACCTGGATGATTACGCAACTTTACAAAATCATCACTTAAAACCTCGAATTTACTTTGATTATCTTTGTCTACCAATCACATTTTTTGATAACTTGAAATATGTAAATATGTAAAAAAACAACAAAGAAATCAGGAAGAGGGCAAACAGTTTTTCACAGCACTGAGGGTCCTGACACGCATGCCTTGGTGACGGTGACGTAAAGGATCTCTAAAGGGCTTAACCTGGCAAACATATGTGAGATGATAAGCTATTGAAAGCAGAACAAAGGTTTGTTGTGGAAAATTGATTTCACATGAACACCTGGAGCACAGGTATGCAACTAGCAGATACAGCACGCTACGCATGCGTCGTGAAATTGTTGTGAAAGCGTTATTCATGAAACTCCGCCTTCGAATGAATTTTGTTAACACCTCTGTCTTTTTTATGCAACACAGTTCTTACTGCTGTTTCTAAGAGAAGCTGTGGAAGTAGTGTGGAATATTTTCCTGTGATGTATACCTTTAAAAAAACAACTTTGTTATAATGAAAATAATGTCACGCCACCTCCTGAATAAAGGGTCCACAAAGGAACGTTGGCAGAGCTAGCTTGGTTGATTCAGAGGGGCATGGCACCTTGCATTGTGAGCCTTTGATTATGCTGCAGTTGCAAAACACTGAGGTAATCTTGTTCTAGCCGAGCATTCAAGTCTGCCACCAAACAAAGGCATGCTTGAAGGGGAACCAGTAATTGCTGTCACAGGTAGCGGTCAAAAAATACGACCGCCCCTAGCGTCGCCGCCTCTCAACGCTTTGATGGCCCAAACTGCATTAGGTAGCGAGATAAGCTTGTTAAAGCACGGCCTCTCCTCCAGCCCCCACCTTCTGTTCTTTCCTCCATCACGCTCTCAACCCCATTCTCTCCTCCACGAGCTTTTAACCCAGACAAACTAGGAGCGTGTGAAGTCTTTGTAGCAATCTCTGAATGCTTGTGGCGTACAATTTACCGAGAAGTGAAATACGAGAATCTATTTTCGGATTTGGCTTTCTGTGTCTGAGATTACAAAATTAGATTCATCTCATATCTAAGCTCTCAGTATTACCAGAACCATGAGCTGCAGAGGCGAAAGGGAGACGGGGTCAATTACTTATTTGTACTTTGTCTTTGATGGCTTTGTGCAAAGTGGAAATGTTTGTGCACTTCTGTCAGAGAAACACTTATCTCTCCTGCTCATTAAGAGTTGGTATTTAAATGTCCTGTTCCCATTGAAATGGTTTTGCCACTGCAGGATAAAGAAGATTAATGCAGCGAGAGGAAAACTTAATAAGGAGCCGAATACATCCCGCTTTTCTGTATTATGAATACACTACATGCACATATATAGCAACCTGCTAATATTCTTCGTCCAGCTGTGCGGATTTCGCTGTATGCAGTGAAGACTCATCTAATCTTCGTAGCCTAAGGGAGGTGGTGTGTCTTTGTGTGCACTGTATATTTACAGTGCAAAATTCAGAATTCAGCTGACAGTCACGAGGAGGACAGTGCTACGGCCCATAAACCCCACAATAGGGCAGCTATCATTAAAGCCTAAAGATGCAGCAAGGACATTAAAAAGTGCTTTTCTGTCTACAGGAAGTTTCCACATACCTGTAGGAGGTTTGTTTACTTACTGCACGCTTCATATAATCACGCTGAACATGAAGCATGTCATATTACTACAACCCAGTTGGTAGCATGATAGAGTAGCACATGGCCTGGTAAGGAGACCGGGGCGATGCTGAGAAAAGTCGAATTGTGTCAAGTTCAGCAGTCAGAGAAAAATGCACGTGTGATGCAATTAAGAACCAATTATAACTCTGCTTCACGTATTACAGGCATAATAACAGCCAAAATTGCATTGGGGCAGTCATTTCTGCATGTGTTAATTGGTAATGTTAATGGCTCTCATTGCTAATGAAACGTAGCATTAAACTGAATTTGTTATCACCATTTTAGGCAAGCTCCATCCAAGCACAAAGTCCTCCCTTGGTTCCTTTTCTACTCATGTAAAATCCACTGTTAGAAACATGGGTGTGTTGTCTGATTTTATTCTCACCTTTAAAAAAGAAAGCATACAGCGCATGACAAAGTTATAGACCGCCATCCAATGTATGATTTATGTCACAGTTATCCTAAATTATGAGCATTGGCAATTACCAAAATCCTTTTTTTGTGTTTCTGTAATCCACCAGTATGTGCAGGCTCTTAAATCGAAATGACATTTTTAATGCTAAAATCTAATTACTAAAATACAGGAGACAGGGCTGGTGGTGCTGATATTTTAGTTGGGAGTAGGGACGTTCCTGGCGACTAATTTCTTAGTCACAAGGGAAAAAAATGTGACTAACTGCGCAGTCTAAAACCAAGAAACACTGAGATACTAAGTTAAATTTGAGAACCGTTTAACGGAAAATGTCAAAAACTAATAACAAAGGCATTTTAAAACTATTTGTCACATTCTTCAGTAATGCTGCTGAACTGTGGAAAAGGAGGAAAAGACAAAGACCTCAGAGGTGGTTCACGGATGAAGAGAAGGAGGACATGCAGAGGGTTGGTGTGACAGAGGAAGATGCTAGAGAAAGAGGCAGATGATGCACTGTGGAGTCATCAAAAGGGAGCAGTCAAAAGAATATGATTATAAACACAATACTGTAAGAAAGCACATAAAAGACACCTTACAAATCTGATAATTACACTAGTCAGTCATCTGCAATTGTACAGTTTTTATCAATGGATGTTTCATGTATTTCTATAAGAATTCAATCCAAACAAAGCCACCTAATGTCACAGTGTACCTTTTTGTGGACTGATATAGATTGGACTGAGTAATCACAACAGACAGGTGAACCACTGTGGATGTTTGTAGATTGTTGCTGCTGTTTGCTGATGCGAAGTCAAATAAGGGAGCCATTACACGGAGAAATGGCCCATTTGCATTGACTTATGTATGAGTTATCAGAGAGGCAGCTGGTGACATGTAATACCGTCTGAAAACAGCATAACGTGCCAAATGGCAAACACTTTTATATACTGGTTCAAACCTGTCTCCAAAAAAAGATCTTTAATCCAAAAAGCACACATGAAATTACTAAAAAAACCAGAAAAAACTGGAGGGATGAGACTGCAGACAGACAATTTCCAGACAGATGGTTCAGTGAGTACAGCACCTCTTTACTGAGTACAAAAATGAGCCTGTTTGTGTTATGATACCTTTCTGAGCTTAAAGATGTGCCACTGCACACAGAGGTGAGCTGGCTAAGCCTATTTCATAAAATGAACCACTGGTCTGAGTCTCGCTGAGCTTACAAAGTGTTTTTTTTTTTTTTTTCTCTGTATGACAGCACATTGTCCCAGTACCGTAAAAGTGAAAAAGATAGCATAAAAAAATTAACTGCAACATACTTAGAGCTTTACAAATCACCTTTAAATTTCTAAAATAATTAAAAAAAAAGACTTAAAACTCACAATTAGTAGTTATTATTATTATTTATTGAGAACAACAAGACCTTAACTGTGGTAAAATTAAAATATTTTAAGAAAGTTTACAGTTTCAGCACCAGGGGTAGTTCTAAACACGCCGGGTGACATTCACAGAAATATGAAAAGTGACTCTGATATGTCAGATATATTTGTTTATATATATATTTTTGTCAGGAAATGTAAACTTCATTGTTCGGTGATTTGTTTGATAAAATACCGTTGTCACTAACTCTAATCAGCTCAGATGATTTTGTTTTATTATATAATTTAAGGGAGCAATAACTCACCTAATGTTACACCTCTGTTTATGTTACCTAAGGAGGTCTCCTGCTCCACGAGTGAATTATGACTCATTCTCTTCTCGTTGCTCCTCCAGGATGCGCACAAACCCACGCACCAGCACTCAATCAACTTCACTTTTTCCTTGTGATGTTGTTTTCTATTCCACAGTGCAGTGCAAATGATCATTTTTTGTGTTTCCGTTACCATCTGTCTTACTCGGCCATGTTATATAGAATTTCAAGTCCACAAGCCAACAGCCTCCATGCATTAGCACACAGACCGAGATCTGCGGACTCCTACAAATTTCAGTATGGCTTGTGTAGATACACACTTAACGCTCACAGATAGTGGATCTTCCTTTCTTACACCTTTTGTGACCGGGGTAGTGGGATGTCAGAAGGTATAAATGCCTGCTGAGTTCTCACATGCTAAAAGGAAGGTTTGCAGGCAGTTTGAAGCTGACCTGGAGCATTTAGCATACAACAGTCAATGTCACAGAGGGAAAGCATAACAGGCTGGTCAGTGTGGCCGTGACCATTCATTCACTGGCGTGAAAATGTTTTCTTTTTTAATTTGACTTGAATATATCGATTTCTAAAGTTCTAAATGTCAAAACAAGAATCAAATGCAGTCGCCTGAAAGAAAAGTCTTCATGTGCCACGTGTTTGTCGCAGAGAGTCAGCTGGTTGGCTGGTCAAAGCACATCTTACAGCCAAAATGAGAGGGAAGCAGTAACTCACAGTGAATGGCAAACACACAAATTTGAAAGGCAAACAGTTATGCATGCCATGAACATTGCATGCATTAAACATCCTCCCCTGCACTCTCTTCACTCCTTTCCCTCTCCTCTTCCTGGCAGCGCACTCGAATGAAGCAATGCTGCATGTAACTGAATTTAAATTCTTTGTTGCTAAAAATAAATAATTTTGTTTGTACATCTTATCTGGCGACACCAGCAGTATAATTTCCATTTATCCGGTGAATGCTAGTGTTGCTAAAGTTAGCATTTCAGCATGTCTGTTAAGCCTTGATCGTGTTAATCAAATCGGTTTTAATTGCTACAGTGCCAAACACTGCTGGCATTTCACATACAGGCAGTAGGGGTCCTTGTATTTTCCCAAACTTAAACAAGCAATTTTTGGTGGCAAAAAGAAAACGTAGATGGAAACAAAAGGCGAATTACAAATCTCCCAAACAGGACGTGCTCTGGGTGTCAGACTTTAACCTTTACTTCCAAATGAGGACTTGGACACCATCAGCCAAACTTGACAGAATGGCAGTTTAGTGTAGCACGAGAATGTCTATCCATAAATGTATCCATATTAGATATATAATAAATCGGAGGGCTAGACCAGTATATTGGTAGGGTGGATGTATGGGCTAAAATTAGCTGTTTGCTGATATTTCAGCACTCTATTTTATAATAGGCGATAAATAAACATTTCAAAAGTAAAGAAGAGACACTTTCTTCATAATTCTTTTCATTTTCTTTTCATCACAGTTATCAATTTCAAAATCCTAAGTGACTTCCTTCTCGAGTTATTGCATTTACAAGATTTTCAGAAAACTTGACCTTTGACCTCACTGAGATTCTAACTTTTCTGACATTTCAATCAACTTGAAAGTCTTACTTTTTTTCTCAAGTTACTTCATGTTCCCACTTGCCCAGCAGGGTGATGGCAATATCGCACAAGCTTACTTGATGAATTCATAGTGAAAGACGACCCTCCACCTTACAGTCACAGCTTGAAACATAAATAACTGCAAGTTCAGCTTTTTGTTTTTCAGACCTCATTTATCCAATCCACAATTTAGCAGCACAGCTCCCTGCTTTAAAGGAGAAAGTGACTATTCAGACTATTAAATGATTATTTAATTTCCATTCTTTGCTCCAAAGTAAAGTCAGACTTTAATCAAAGCAAGTGGGTTAGAGCACAAGCACTGCTATCTGAAAAGGCCTCTTTTAGAAAACTTGGGGCACATACTGTAGCCATAAAACAGATGGAGCCTCACTTCAGCATGTCAAGTTAAGTCTAACTGGTTTCACCGATGCAGGGAATTGGTCATGGCAAAAGGAACAGGAAAGAAATCAACCATGGTCATCTGGATCATTTAGAGCTATTACAGCACGGAGAACATCATCTGAAGCCAGATGCTTCCCATGGCAGAATGAGTGAAGTGTGGGAGTCGGATCCACACCCGTAAAAAAATGGTCTTGATGCTGCACTAGTAAGGGACTTGGGGAATTTCACACTCTGTTTAATGCTCACTGTGGCTAGACATCTGATGGACACTTACTCACAGCGAAAAATCTAAAGCATTCTGTCTCCATGTGTGATCTTGACTGAACTCAGATCTGTAACTCACGCTGGCGGGAAGAGAACTCCTTACTGTTAAAATATTAAGCAGGCGTAAAAAAAAAAAAAGTAAAATGATTTAATAACCCAAAGAAAGGTTTTCCATCTTATCGCTGATTACACTTTCTGGAGGTAGTGCAAATGAGGTTGCAGTTTAAAAAAAAAAAATGTTTACTCCGAGTGCTGCACTTACATCTCATCGTACCACTTTCCTCACTCCCTTCTCCTCCTTCTCACGCGGTATATGAAATATTCATATCAAATTCTCACACATATGGACACATATAAACACAGTGCACAAAATGGAAGAGAAGGAGGTGGAGTGCCTCATAAGCAATAAAAACAGGAAGTGATGAAATTAGACAACAGATTTCATTTATGGACATAAGTGCATACTGCAATATCATATCTACACAGCCACGGCTTGGCTTCAGACTACTCTAAATTCATCATAATACTCTAGCATGTAGCAGTGCTCCTTAAATTTGGTCCAAACTCTCCTGGGTGGATATCATGTCTGATTTAAGTGTACAGATGTGAATAGCGGATGCCCCCTGTGTGCCAAGAGATGGCTTCCAGACACGCTGAAACCACAAGATACACAAGCAAAACACAGCGAATCTCTGCTGCACCGATTTAAGATCTGGCACCTTCACTTCTGACAATTCCTGCAGAACCACGGCATGCTCTGCTGCCGACTCATGAATCAATCATCCTGGGATAAAACAGATAAATGCATCCCGCGTTAGGTCAGAAGGAATGAGAGGAACAGAGGAAGAAAGAGAGAGAGAGAGAGAAAGACGAGGATCAGGATGTGGTGCTGAAGGATAAGATGGCTTCTTTTGATAATGAGAACAAATGAGTTATTTTACACAGATTTTAGACCTGCACATTTAAGGATGTGGTGGGAGGGAGGAAATGCTAAAAAGAACCCATCCAAATGAATCAGAGAAGCAGATGGATTTACCATCCCTTCTATAACTTCATTTGGAAGCTAATTGAATCAGCACACTAGCCACAGGGAACCTGAATAAAATAGAGCCAAGAAAGAGTCGTATTGGACAGGATGGAAGCGAGGCTCGGACGATAACGCTTCCACTGAATTTGCATCGGGCATGTTTTCAGCTAGTGTGCAAATTGTTTTTGAGTTCTTGGATAATGATGTCAAAATAATAGAATTAGCAACAGATGTGGGGGAAATTTCTTTTGAATAAACAGTTACTTTTTATGTCTATTCAGATTATATAGAGTTGGTAGCCAGCAGTTAGATATGCAGTAGCAGATGTGTCCCATCTGACATGCCTTTTCTACTGAAGTCTGATAAGAGCTTAGAGCGATTCC
>VUQR01016519.1:109172-122073 GCA_015108515.1 Hemichromis elongatus
GAAAAAAAAAAAATTAAAATAAAAAAAACAAAAAAAAAAAAAAAAAAAAAAAAAGGTCTAAATGAGCACATAATATCAAAGTCCTGACGCAGAGTATAAAAATCTGACAACATATCTGGTAATAAGTTTGGAGGTCTGGTTGTTTCGGAGCTCGGCCAAAGAGAGGACAGCCGTGGCTTGCTGTCAGGAATGATAGAATGCTCTGTGGCCTATTTGGTGGCTGTTCATCCCCAAATAGTATAAAAATTCAATCTAGAAGTCATAAAAGTGGAGGGGGGTAAGGGGCAGCAGGATGGGCCCGGTGTGCGCTAGCTAATTAAAAAGCCATCTCATCATGTCCTCCACCCTGTCCTTGACTGAGTGCACAGTCTCTAGTCGATGTGTGCGCATGTATGAGTGTGTATTTCGTCTGTCTACCACAGAACAAGAAGCAATGGGTGACGATGAATGGGTACGTCTATGTCTGTGTGCCCGTATGAGTGTCTCACCATATCCTCATCTTTGCCCTTGACTTTGTATGTTCTCCAGGTCTTCCCGTCATCACTGTAGGCTACTTTGTAAGACTTGACGTACTCTGGGCTGCCGATACGCTTTGCACCCTGGGTAATTAGGCCCGTGACCCTCATTCTCCTCTGCAGGTTTATCTGTGGAGTAGAAAAAACCCCCAGATAGACTGAAGATGAAATTCTAGCTTTATTTTCAGACACTGTATATAGAGGTGTCTGTGAGCATGCATGTCATCGAGTTCAGTTCACCCCCTTGTATCTTTTCTGTCAGGGCCATCCATCTTATTCTAAAAGTCTGTGTCCAAATAGAACATTTAATCAATTGTACACCCCATATCCAGTCTTCCCACACTGTGCAAACTGTCAATATGGTGCCAGTGTAAAGCAGCTTGGTGAGCCAAGAGGAAAAAGAGTCACTAAGAAAGAGGAAAATGACAAATGGCTTCCATAGATCCCACTCAGCACCCACAAACCAGATTCATTATATACAGACCGGTATCTAGCTTTACCTGACAGCTCATCAAGTATATGCTCACCGGCCATTTTATTAGGTACACCTTGCTAGCATAACACTGAACCCTTGCCTTCAGAACTGTCTTAATTATTTGTGGCGTAGATTCAGCAAGGTGTTGGAAGCATTCCTCTAAGGTTGGGGCCCATATTAACATTTATTTGGCCTGGCATCTGCAAAGTACTCCTTGTTTTTATTATGAAACCAGTCTGATATGATGCGAGCTTTGGAACATGGTGAGTTAACCTGCTAGAAGCAGCCATCAGAAGACACGTAAACGGTGGGCAAAAAGCGATCGACATAGTCAGCAACACTACTCAGATAGGCTCAATACTATCAGTGCCAAAATGTGTCAAGAAAATATCCCCTAGATCATGCCACCAATCATAGAAGACAGAGTAGGACCATGCTTTTGTTTACACCAAATTCTGATCCCATCACAGGAGAAATTGAGACTCATCAGACCACACAGTGTTTCTGCAGTCTTTTGTTGTTCAGTGCAGTTGAGCTCATTTGAATGGTTGTCACAGTTTCCTGTTCTTAGCTGGTAGGAGTGACATAGAGCGCGGTCTTCTTCTGCTGTTGCCCATCTGCTTCATGACTTGATGTGCTGTGCGTTCACAGATGTTTTCCTGCATACCTCGGACGTAATGAGTGGTTATCTGAGTTACTGTTGCCTTCCTGTCAGGTTGAAGCAGTCTGGCCATTTTTCTGACTTCTGCCATCAAAGTAGCATTTTCAACCAGAGAAATGCTGCTCACTGGATATTTCCAGTGAGCATATAATGTGGACCATTTACAATGGTCCACATTATATGTTGTAAATCAGCAGTTTCTGAAATACCCGTCTGGCACCAACAACCACACTACAGTCAGAGTCTCTCGGATCACTTTTCTTCCTTTCTGATTCTCTGTTTAAACTTCAGGAACTCTTCTTGACCAAGTCTAAATGGTTAAATGCACCGAGTTACTTCCATCTGATTTCCACATTAAATATTTGGGTTAATAATAACCAATTGCAACAGTGTAACTATGGATGGATGCATTTTCAATATTTTGTCGATTTCTTTTCTTTTGACAAAGCAGCAGTATGTTTGACAGCGTGTCGATTTTGTAATCACTGGAAATTCCTTGATATAAAGTCTATCTATCTATCTATCGAGAATTTTAATGTTTGCACCTTAGTTTCTTGCAAAAGAAGATGTTATTAACGGTGAACTCAAAATAACCACAGGGGCTCTTTAAGGATCTCATCTCTTCAAATACAGTGCAGAACACTTGATGGTATCAACACCAGCTTGTCTCAATGATAGTGGCTGGCAGGATTTTACATTTCAGAGGAATACAGATTGACTGGAGGTAACCTCAGTCTATCACACTGGTTGGTTCTTCTTCTCAATTCACAACTGCAGCAAGTTTGAGAGACCTGTGAGTAATAATACACCCGCCACATCTATGCCTCCCTACAGTATTTGTCTTCAATCTGTCAGCACCGGTTAAAAAAAAATGCCACTCGCCTGTAATTTCTGGTGAGCTTGTATAAAAAAAATGAGACAGCTGATGACAGTTGATGACAGCTCACTTCACTGTGGCAAAACGCAGAAGCCTGTGGTGACGGAGGAGTGATGCTGGGTTCATTGTACTCACAGACACATACTATTTGCTATTTATTACAGTGAATTTTAACACTGATTAAAAAAAAAGTGTGTGTGTGTTGAGGGTGTTGGGGGGTAGAGGCAGAGGGCACTGAGCAATTTCAGTCTCAGACCAACATTACCTCTCAGACTGTGACAAATAAGATAAAGAAAATAACAGTTATTCTTTAATAATTTGGGCACTACATTGAAACGAAACACCGTCATTTTCACACAAAAAAGGCTCAAAATATAACAACACAGCTGTCTAGCTTTCCATTTCTGTGCAGAACAGATGGGTAGCAGTTGCACACTTCTGTGGAAGTATTAGGCAAAGGACCATTAACCTGGGACAGCCAAACCAATAAAAGAAATGCAGACTAAAACAGAATTTTAATTACTCCTATGAATTAAGCTGGTTCTGTGTGACTCTGTGCTGCTGTTATTTTTTCTGTGCATTTCACACAGCAACTTAGTGAGCGACTGCAAACAAAGAAGCCTGTATTTCAGCTTATGTTTCTTAGCTAAAGTCTGTTTAAGAGCACAAACCTTTTAAAAGCCAGTGCCAAAAATGGAACTGGGAGTGCGACTACATTTGCTGTGGTATTCTGCGGGCTTGATCACATTTTCTGGTAAACGAGTGGTAGCATTACTATGAAATAAGGCAATTTACAAGTAAAATATTTAAGAGCACGAGCTCAAGTTATATTCTCCTTTTTCTGTTATTGAAAAAGGAAAAATGCTCTAAGCATCGTCTCCAAGATTAGAGCATCGGCTCTGACAGATCCAGAACTGTTTATGATGGTTATCATCCATGCCTGAACTGTCAAAAAAAAAAGTAATAATTCTCTTACAGCATTGATTTGTATCTTTCCACTTTTAGGGCTACGACTCAATTACGCCGATTTTCCCTACACACTTAAACCAACGTATCATGTTAATTATACATAAGGAAACCTCTCATAGCCACAGTGACCCACGCTTTCCCATTCACAGCATTTCTTTGCTCCTCTCATTATTCTCCATAGAGATAGATACTTCTTGCACTAATTAGAAGCCCTGTCACTAAAAGGCCACCGCTGGGGTAATTGGGGTGATTCTTCACATTTTAATTCACCACTCTGTCACTCGAGTGCTAATAGTGATGCAAAAAAAGAATAAATAAATATTTACAATGAGAAAACAAATCAGGTACTGATCAAATTTGTAAGACTAGAGCTATCTATGTTCGTCTAATTTTACAAAATCTTAATGTTATAAAGGCATTATTAAAGTGCTAGCATAAATTTGTTGACATTTCTCTGATATGGGTTATATGTAGTGTATCTGTCCAGTTTAGGGTCATTGCTAATGAGACTGAGCCACTCAGAATTTAGCAAAGTTTGATGTTTTTCCCTTTTTTGCCATTTTTTGTCTGCAGCTCTCATTTAAAAACAACAACAACACAGAATCGACATTCAGAGGTTGGTGTCCCGGGAAGGCGGGTGAGCAGGCATTTTAGACATAGTTTGTTATTGGTCGGTTATTGATTTTTTTTATTATAATCTAACAAAGAGAAAAAAAACCTGTGCATTCTGTAAATATGGTTTAGGTATAAAATGGTAAGACTGCAGCATATAAAAAAAGTATAAAATGAACTTTTACCCTTTCACCATTTCACTCTCTGCTTGTTCCAGAGACAGACAGCAACCTGTGTATGAAGCACTCAGTAAAATGAGCCTCTAAAGTAAAGAAATCCTACATCAAATATTTTCTGTTCTCAGACTCTATTTGCAAAACAAAGAACATACCCTTTGTTTGCGCAGCATGATTCAACCTGGTTTTCCCTGTAACATTTTCAGTACCGCCAGAAAATGTTCAGCATAACGGTTCAAGAGGAATGCATACTAACGCTACAGGAAATATTACATACTTAAGGTCATTAACACGAGAGCTTTAATTTTCCACTCATCATTTGAGATTGCCTGAAAAAAAACCCCACTAAATATTTTTGATAATTTAATGAGCCAAATCCTTAATTAAAATAAAAATACAACCTGTGCTAATACATGTAGATAATTCAGGCTTTACTGTTTGTTTTCATCTACATTTGTAGTCCCGTGCCATGAAAATACATGTCAGAAGCAAATTGAGTTATACATAATGACTAGGACTAAAACAATTTGTCAGTGAAAGGCAGCTTGGCTCTGAGAAATTATTACAGCCATTTTTCATTGTTTCTTCACATTTTGCAAGCAGAATGGATAATTGAGAAAATCATTAAGAGCACAACCAGTAATGAAATACTTGTTAGCTGGAGCCCTAATCATGATGAAAACTTTGAACATTTAGTTTCTTGCCGCACATTCACCTATCGATGAATCACATATCGGTTTTAATTGACAGGAGGCTGCTAAAAAAAAGAAAAGAAAAAAAAGAAAGAAAGGAAAACGGGACATTTTTGAAACATATTTTCCATTAGATTCTTTCCAGAGCTCGAAACATCACTCTAAGTAAAGACAGACAGAACTGCATTTATTTACAACAACAACCTTCAGGTAAAAATGCAGCTGACTGCAGAACAGCAAGCTTTGAGTCATTTATGTTGTTAAGACCACTAATAATACCACACACAGAATATTCATACCAACAAGCAAAATATCACACACATGCGTACACACTGGCATGCAAAGGTCAGGCAAAATATACCCCTTGTTGATTACATGCTGAGATCAGAACTGTGGAGGGAATTGCAACAATATTGTAACAATTAGACTGTCCTTGAAGCTACCTAACAGTCCTGTGGCACCGCTGTTTAAAAATGCATGTGAGCAAATGCACACGCAGTCAGGCACACTGGCTACACATATTTAAAAAGCTTCATCTTTATCTTTGGCATTGGGAACAAATTTTAACTACACTACAATCTTATGTTTTGCTTCTAAGGAAGCAGATTAATTTTTTTTTTTTTAGATTAGTCTTCAGCAAAAGTTCAGAGTTTTTCTTTGGACGTTGGCTGCTTTTTTTTTTGCCATTATTAATCAAGTCCTTGTACCTGAGCTCAGAAATCTCATGAGAAATGGTTTTAGTGGAAGAAAGGATGTAAAAGAAGCCATCTTTAAGAATAGACCCAAGGAAGAAAGGCTAAGTAAGGCCCAATAATTGGACTAAAAATCAGTGGCATCAGGTGTTATGGAGCGATGAATCCAAAATAAACATTTTTGGTTCAAAATGTCATCAATGTGAACAGAGGAGGTTAGGGAGGACGTACAGCAATGTCTACGGTGATCTGCAAACCATGGTGGAGGGTCTGTCATAGTTGGGGCTGCATTTCAGTCAGTGGTGTTGGGGATCTTGTCAAAACTGATGGAATTATGAACAAAGAAAAGTGTAATAACATTTTGATCCATTAAGCACAACTATCAGGAATCTGAAAGGTAATAGCTTCATTTTCCAGCATGACAATGATCCCAAACACACTGCCAGTGCTGCAAAAGCATAGCTGGATAGAAAAACACACAATAAAACACTATCACTCATAGATTGGCCTCCCCAGTGTCCAAATCTCAATATTACTAAAGGAGTGTGGGATCATCTTGACAGAAAACAGAACAGAAGGCAGCCAACACCAAAAGGAGATCTTTGAATGTCCTTCAAGAAGCCTGGAGCACTAATCCTGAAGTCTGCTTAAAGAAATGACAATAAATCTTGCCTAGAAGAGTTCAGGCAGTTTATAGACTAAAGTAATGTAAAAATAAATTTAGTGATACTGAACTTTAAAGTTTGTTAGAACTGTACAAACTCTGTTGTTGCCATTTTTGCTGTATTATCATGTATTAAAACATACATGATAATAGCTAATAAATGGCTGCACATTTTCAATTCCTAGTAAATAAATACAATACTCCTAGAAAATATAAATAAACACAGGGCGGCTCAAGAGTACTGAACATCAGCTCTATTTCTTTTTTCTTTCTTGTTTTTTTATTTCAGTAATGTTTAGTGTGTACAGTAATCAACCTTTATAGTCTTAAACACAACCATAACTATAATAAACTGCAAACTATATGCCAATAAAAGCCAGCAGTGGCCGGTGATATACAAGCACATTATTGTATTTGAACAGATGGACACTGAAGAAGTTTAAATGATTTTAAATGGCAGAAAAACAAATGTTCACACCATCTAAAAAGCACCTAAAGATCGAAGGACCACTGAGGTGTTGTAGCAGAAGCAGAAATAGGTTAAGTCAACCACTGTGAGTGATTTGATGCTTCTCTGCTAAGGGATTGATGGTCGCCATACCGCTGTTAGAAACCCACAGTACAAATCAGGTTGTTGCTCTCAGCGCTAAAGGTGCAGTGGCAAGTTTAAGACCTCAAAATCTTAACTGATTGTATCTAAGAACTTGTTTTGGGAGGAAATCTCAGGGCTTTTAGTTCAGAGACATAACGTTCAAGCGTATGTGTCCAAAGGCTTTATTTAATTTAACCTCCATGCAGTCATGCCTTGATTATAAAATAAACTGTGACAGAAAAACCTTTCTCAGGGTCACATTTCAACCACAGCAGACTGTAGAATGTTTTAATAACTAAGGTCACGCTGGAATGAAGAGGAAATAGCTTCCCAGATAGGAACAGAATTGAAGTCCAAGAATCTAAGCGTGTTCTATATACTCAGAAACGTGACCATACTGATGGAGATCTGCATTTTAATGTAATGCCATAAACTGCTTAACTGCAGGTGAAATATGTATAGACCCTCTTAGCCTTCACAAGTGATTTGTATTGTTTCTTTCTTCCAGCACAGCCGGCTAAAGCTATATTTTGCTGATATTGGTGAGACCGGCAGCATATTTCCCTTGAGTGCTCAAATGCAATTTTATGTGTGAGCTAGAAGTGGCAAGGCCGTCTCACGGTACATAGATGTGTGAACAGTAGCAAGCTCACACTCACGCACAAATCAAAAACACACAAACCAACATAAACGCAAACAAAGGCATATGAAGTGCTTTGTCTGAAAATCTGTGATGTATTATTCAAAATTCGTTGCTCTGTGTTTGTGCACGGCTGATTCGCTTGTTGAGATTTAGGGGGGAAAGAGCTGAAACTGGCTGGCATCCAAAGACATACTGTAACACATTCTGCTCCAGAGTAAACCTTACAAATAGCCATACAAACCTGAACTGTCTCCTGACAGGATTGTCATCTGTCAGTATAACCTGCTTTGCATGACAGACATGTAAACAGTCACTCCACACTACAAAAGCACACCACTGACTCCTGAGCATAATCCCCAAACACTGACATGACTATATACCTCTGTACTCACATCCCAATTATCCAGGCCCTATGTAGAAACACACAATGCCTACAGCACCCCGTGTAGCATCCCACATGGCATCATTAAAGTCAAACAAGCTGCCTGAATGTTTTATGTGCCGCTCTCCTCACCCTCTCCATGTGCCAGGGCTCTCTTCTCTCAATCATCTCTGCTGTTTCTTTTACTCTTTTTTCTTTTCTTTTTTTTTACAAATCCATTTTTGTCCTGTCTTATTTTTCTCTTGTTGTTACATACGGCTTCACTTTCTCCATCACACTGTCATGGTGTACTATGTTTTTCGATTATACTTTGTTCACGGTTCATTGTCTGTTTCTCTTATATCTGACAATATCGAGCTTCAAAGTTTGCTGTCTGTCATCACAGTTAGAGGAATGTAACGTGAGAAAAAAAAAAACTTATTTCTAAAATAGTTCATTATTACTATTGGTCTCTATTACTAGAGCCTGACCGATGTGTCCGCAGCCCATTATTAGCTATTTGTAGATATATGCACTTATAGTAGCCAATAAAGGGAACATTTCAAAATCAAAAATAGACCAGAGAAAGACCTGTTCACCAAAGTGTGAATGCTGATATCGCACAGTCTGTCCACTAGGGAGGCCTCTGCAACCTCTCAGATGGCAACATGTGTTTGGAAAGCTGCAAACACAACAACCAGCTGATCCGAGCAGAGTCAGGCAAAGCGTAAATGAATAATCTATAACTTGATCCCAATATAAAATGGGATAAACAACACCGTCATGTTATTTTCACAACATACATTAGGGAAAGAAATGCATATTTTGTGTGTATGAAAAGAAATAAAAAATATTGGCCAATATATCGTATGTTTAAATCACCAAATATTGGTATTGGTATCAGTCGTAAAAATCCTATATAACTCAGAGTCTATTTATGAGGAGTAGAAAACCTTGAGCTGAGCGCAAATCCAGATATAAGACTGTTTTAATGTGCTAGAGCTGTTTTAGAATGAATTTTGCTATAAATCCAAATAAATAAATCAATTTCGGTCTGTTTACATTTTGGGTTTATAGCAATGATGCATAACTTTAAATACCATCACTTCACTCAGTGCAAAAAACTGCTCCCAGGCGCTCATCAGTAGAATTCTGTAAAACTACACTATAAAAGGATTTCCACAGGGCAGGGCCAGAGAGGACAGAATCTATTGATATGATGTGCAGACATAGTTTAGGATCACCAAGTAATCCATGGTATTGATCTGCCTATGCAGCTCTTTGACAGTAAGCACCGACTAATGGCACAGTGTGAAGGTTAACTATAACAAAGTCTGAGTAAGAGGAGGGTTTTGTGCCTCAGTGCTTTGCTGTTATAAACACACATTTTCATTTTACAATTATATGCTTGTTATTGACGATGGCCCTCTAGGTGGTTATACAAACACTCTAGGGTACAAAAGGACAAAAAGACGCAGGGAATTGTTGAGCAGGATTCAATTAATCCTTTTTTTTCCCCCACGGATAACAAGAAAATTACTGTTTACAACACAGTTGAGCGTAAATTTAAACATCAAACCTCTCTCGATAGCTCAGTAAAATATATAAAATGCTTAACAAAAAGAAACCAACAATACCTCTGAATAATGACAAAACAATGCAACAAAGTTTTGTCGGTAGGGGACCTTGCAAAAGTCAGTTTCTGACAACAGATACAGTGGCAGCGCCGCTACTATTGTGAGTAAATCACAATTCAAACATAACAAGAGAAGGTGCAGCCGAATAAACGTTTAAAAAAGTAAATGTTTTGCCAATTGATGTCGTTTCTCACATTACACCAAACTGCAGCAGCATGTGTTCTACTCTACAGCTCAAACCTTTGGTGAATCTTTATTAACAGCAAGCTAGCCATCAGTTTGCAGGATTTGTAATTAACTCCAAACCGTTGAAGTCAGAAGTTTATACTTACCATTAGCTGCAAACAGATGACGCGACACACCAGGGATCTTATAAACAGTATAACACTGAAGCCGTTTAAAGATCAAAAACAGGAATCTGTCTGTAACTGAGGGCTTAATTCATTTGCACTTGGATGTGGCCCAACTTTATGTGGCGCCTGTCCCGTGACTCTGCTTTACCTGGATCCATGGCCATCTGTCATTTTCGGCTGCAGTCCAGGCATTGACCAGGCCCTTCTTGTTGAGTCTTGCAAAGTACGGGTACCACTTCTGTAGGCCAAAGAGAGCACGGTGGGTAGAAGAGGCAGTTATCTGTTGGTTGGAGATTATACCGCCCTCCATGCCCAGTGGGCCAGAGCATTCTGAGAGAACAGAGAGAGAGAAGGGAAGCAATAGATGAGTCCTCCTATGATTCCAACACTCAAAAATGTGGTAAAGTCGGTTTATGGAACGCAGATAATGCTCAAAAAAAGCACAAAACCAATGACTTTATCCTCCCTATTTTGTTTTTTTTTTTCCATTATTTTTTATCTTTATATGTGGAATAAAAAACATCATTATGGATTCCACTTAGTGGTCTGATTCCTCGTTGATTCATAATAGATTAATGATATAGGCCTACACAGCATCACTGGCTGCTTTTATTATCTCTATGTCTGAACACAGTGTAGACCAAGGATCGCCAAAAAGGCTTGCATGTGACTTAGGTGGGAAAAAAGCTTTACTGCCATGAATTCAGTGTCAGCCTTCTGCAATGGACAACTGTCAGAAAACTATGCCAGCAATAATAAAAAGGAACTGATCAGCTTGGAGTTTCAATAGACTGAGCAATTTGGCACCAGTTCTCAAGTGGAACCACTTCTCAGTTCCCAGATGCTCCAAAATTTCATTTGTATTATATTAGCCAAGGCCATTAAAACTGTGACTTTCCCTTAACTATTGTTGCATTATTTGTTAACTCACCGCTATGTTCACTGTAGCTATTTTCTCCTCTACTGTAGCTGCAATTTTGAATGTTAGCAAAGACACTTTTCTCATGTTTTTCAAGTTCTTTTAAGTCACAGCTGCAGATTGGGACTCTCATCTCCATCTCAGTGCTACTGCACACATTTGATGGACTAACAGGTTGCTCCTTCATCTCTTCCATCAGGAACAGAGCCCCCGGGCTCTCTCCCAAGGAGCTCCAGCCACCGCTGAACAGCATCATTTCCAAAGTCAACAAGCTTTGCAATAACTTTAAATATCTTAGAGGCTGCATTAAAAGGTTGAAGTCTGACACCATTATCCTCAGTCAAAAATCCTTTTTTTAAGCTGCTGTTTTTCCCAGTTAAGTCTAATTAGTGTGTGCAGGCAAATCCAATGCATTGTAATAAACATACCTGTGGCAAAAGGGATTCTGGCAATGCTGAGCCAATAAAGAATTTATTGCTCTGCACAACAAGTACTTCTTTGTGTTTCCATAAAAAAAAATAAAAACCAAGAAAACTACTGGTAGATGAAACAAACAAACAAACAAAAAAAAACTTGGCACAGAATACAGATGTAGATGGAATGGGCCAGAGAAGGTATACAGTATTTAATTTATTAAATTAAAAAAATATTACATTAATAGTTAATGATACCAATTATTTTTATACTTTTTTTGTGACCACAGGTTTATCATTAAATATCAATCAAATAATTAGATTATTCAAGTAACATGTTTGTGATCGCAGATGCAAGAGCTCAAAAACTACAATACAGGAAAAAAATCTGTGGAAACTTGGAAGAGTCTCAAAAGAACGAGGACACATCAAGTACAGACTTCAGCTCGAGACACAGCCTGCTTATGCTGGTTGAAGTGCAAGTGGCTGTGCGAACCAGCCTTCAGGGGATGCCTGGAGCAACGGTCACCTAAAAGTTATGAAGCTGCCTTTACCATTTAAACAAAATACCCCTAAAAAATTTCAAAGTCAGTACTGAAACACAGACAGAAACGACACAGATGCACTCCAGCAAACAACCAAACTGGTAACAGTGAGACATGTAAGAAGACTTTCACCACACAAGAATGCCAAGAGTCAGAAGAGAGTGGAACAATTAAAACAACCCTAGCATGACTTATCCAGCTGCTAAAAACAGTGGGGTCCTAGTCAACAGAGAGCCATGGAGAC
The DNA here is from genome assembly GCA_015108515.1 of Hemichromis elongatus. Taxonomy (NCBI): domain Eukaryota; kingdom Metazoa; phylum Chordata; class Actinopteri; order Cichliformes; family Cichlidae; genus Hemichromis; species Hemichromis elongatus. The sequence continues at coordinate 121,213 of VUQR01016519.1, forward strand.
AGTGAGTAATATGTCTGAGGACAGTCCAGGGGGATCGACTGGAGGCTGGAAGGAAGCTCAAGTATTTCTTTTTGTGGCCACGTACTGACAGAGATATGTTTATATATTCCAGTATGGTAAATCACTCTCGCTTCACTAGTTCTTCTTTCTATGTGACTCACACTTCCAGTCTGATGAGACGATGGTGTAGGTGGATACACCACTGGTAAAACTCTGAGAAGCTCATGAGTTTCCAATACCTGTTGGACAAACTTAATTTGGTCCTCTGAATAAGGCTCTCTAAGAATAAACTGGATTTATTTTTAAATGCAACGTGGCAGTTTAAACTAAATACTTGGAACTGTAAAGTGATTGAGTATACTGTTCATTTTAATATACTTCAAATAATATAAATAGCTAATATATATAAAATAATAGCCAAATGTTTTAAGCCTATGTGTCAGTATTAGCTGCAGCTATTTTTTCTTCTTTTTTCGGTCTTTCTAGATTTGAACATCTCACGAATTCAAGTATGGAAGTTATTTAAGTTTGGCACAAACTTTCTCTGGACTCAAGGATGCACTGACAAGAATTTGGTGTTCAGGGTTTACAGTGACCTTACAAATCACATTATGGACTTAACTCAAGAATCCTTGCGTTGATTACAATAAAGTACTGAACAAATGTCTAACTGGAAAAAAATTAAGTGATGACAGATGGGAAAATATGACCGCGTTTCACATTTGCTTAGATCTTGAATTAGTGGCACTAATCTAGAGTGTTTACCCCCAAACTGCAGATTTGCTTGGATTTTACAGACTTTTGACCTGCCAGGTTGAAAAAAAAGTGATTTTTTTTTTTTTTTTTTTTTTTTGAAGCCCT
>VUQR01016525.1:0-21369 GCA_015108515.1 Hemichromis elongatus
ACAAAAAAAATTCAGCACCAAGTATCACTTTCTAAATTAATTCACTTCATAATGTCTCAGAAACTCAGTTAAAGGTAACCATATTTCTTCAAAATCTACTCCCTTTCCTCTGACAATATAAGTAAGTCGTTCCAATACAATACATGATGCCATCTCCTTGACCCACATATGACTTGAGGGTACATCCATTTTCTTCCAATACAAAGATATTAAGCGCCTAGCTTGCAGGAGTCCAAAGTCAATTAACTTTAGCTGTCTGATGCTAAAGTCACAGTTCTTTGGATATATACCCAACACACACATTTTTGCTTCAACAGGTATATTTACTCCAACAATCTTAGATAAAGTTTGCGTGATTAATTTCCAGTACTGTTGTAATTTTGGACAGCTCCATACACAATGAAACAGAGTGCCCTTCTCATCTAAACATTTACTGCAGCTATCTGGGATGACAGGCGACCAGCGATTCAGTTTGACTGGGGTTATGTAAGTTCTCATCAACCACTTATATTGGAGGAGTTTCATTCTTGTATTAATTGATTGTCTTTGGGCTTTTAAACATGCAGTTTCCCAGTCCACCTCCTGTATCTCCTCTTGGATGTCAGCCCTAATGTTAATTTTAATATTAGCATGGCCATTTATAAAGTCATTGATGCCCATACAGGGCTTCATGTGACATTTCAATGGGAGTGAAATGTATGCCCTTAAATAACCTATACGCACATAAATTTATTTGTTTACAAACTACTATTTTTTTTATGTATCAAAACCACTTTTAAAAAAATTCCTTCAATTTCAAAGATTAGCAGCATTTAGATAGCCACCGCTGTCTAAAGAAAGGAGCTGAAGTAAAAAATTGGCTCATTACATTAGTCAGGAGGGGGATTACAAAGAGGAAGCTTCTTAATCTGCTTTAATGTCATTACTTTAATAATCGTCTGAGATATCAGTTGGCTCATCAGTTCATCTCTAGTCTTCTACCAGATCCATGTTCCGTGTCTAACAAAGGAGCTCTGGGCTACATTTATATTCCAAATTCTTCCTCAGGAGGCTGTTCGAGTCCTGATCCGCCACTCCGCTGACGTGAACGCGCGGGACAAGAACTGGCAGACGCCGCTGCATGTGGCTGCAGCGAATAATGCGCTGCGATGTGCTGAGATCATCATCCCACTGCTGAGCAGCGTCAACGTGTCAGATCGTGGCGGACGCACTGCCCTCCACCACGCTGCCCTCAACGGCCACACTGAGGTAAAGCAGACCGGCGCTGTCGTTTTAATCACTGAAAGTAAACGATCAGCACGTTTGCTGCAGAGTGGGGCCGTACTCGGCTGTGCTTTACGCTGCAGTTCACAAATAAACAGGCTGTTGACGTAACCGTCCTTTGTGCTTTTCTGGTTGAAAAGCTTGGTTGAAGGAAACAGGTGGGCGAGCGCGGCTGTGTCACTGGGATTATTAAGTGGGCTGTGCATTTTGAAGCGCTCCTCATCTCAGACAGAACCATTCACCAACGTGCCAGATCTAAAATTAACAATGAGAGGCGGCAGATTTGTGGAGCTGAGCTGAATGGACGGTGCCTTCATTTCTGCTCGATAGGCCCTCCAGTGTAGCGACGGGGCCGAGCGATGAGATGGATTTACAATGCTGTTATGAAAAGACCCACCCGCTTACACATCCTGTTGCGCACATACAGACGCCTCCCTTTAATATTTCCTTCTTCATGTCCCCTCTGTTTATTTGTCAGATGGTAAACCTTCTCCTCACTAAAGGAGCCAACATCAATGCCTTCGATAAAAAGGATGGTCGAGCGCTGCACTGGGCCGCTTTCATGGGTAAGAGAGAAGTAAAGGTTGTTAAGCACGTGTCACAGAGATAAAGCAAACTGGAATACCAGTCCAAACATAACAAAAAACCTATAGCTGTACAATTCCTCAGAGTTACGTGTTAAACACAGATATAGAACCTGAGGCTGCCTATTTATGCTGCTGAAGGTAAACATAATAAACAACCCAAAAATAATAATTATAATTCTTAGAATAATTCAAACATTTATTTAAAAAATGACACCAGAAAATCCTGTTAGTAAGTTATTGGACTGATATTCTTTCTTAGTATATAGAACAACAGATATACTGTCCAAACAATATGGTCCAAAAACAGCTGCCTGGCAATATTATCAGGAAAGGGAACTTGTCATATCTCTAAGGTCTACAAAGACATCAGTTTCAGTGAAAAGGTCCAATCAGCTGAGTGTCGGTGTGTTCTTTATAATCCCCCTTTAGGTCACTTGGATGTGGTGTGCCTGCTGGTAAGCAAAGGTGCAGAGATCAGCTGTAAAGACAAACGAGGATACACTCCGCTGCACACGGCAGCCTCCAGTGGACAGATTGCTGTCGTCAAACACCTGCTCAACCTGTCTGTTGAGGTCGGGACACATACACCCACGTAAACACACACCCACACACGCTTTTGTCCCTAATTTTCAGAGAGTCCACATCACAAACAAAAATACAATCAGAAATGTACTTTCACTTGCGGTGCTTTGAGTGGTCCCTCACAGTAGAGATGACGGGGATTAGCTAGATCCCATTCCATTCCAGCTTTTCAAAGTGCCATCACTATACCACTGCTTTTTCAATGTGGAAACTACCACTAACTAAATAAAAGAGGAAAAAATGTGGTACAGAGAGTCAAGTTTTACTTGAATCTGAAAAAACATCCTTGAATCATTCCTTTGTGTGTCACCCACATGCCTGATTGTTTACTTCAGAATACCGTACACACAGAGAAAGAGAGACAGTCACCCTCTCTAGTGACCGACCGATCCTTACCTGACCAGCTTTCATTGCATCGTTCACAAGTTACAACTTTTGTCCATCGTGTTGAAGAACACACTACAGAGCCAAGTCATTCTTCTACAGAACCATTTAGTTAACTTCTTTTAGCTAGCATATTGCATAACCATACATTCTATTACTTTTAGCTAAACATAAACCTTTATCTAACAATATATTACCCTGAATGTTTATTACTAGCTTTATTCATTTTTAATTGATTTACAACTGATTTAGTACGTACTAGTCAAGTTGAGCTGATTGTGCCACTTTTCCCTTTGCACCTTCAAAAAGACGCCCTGCCTTTCATGTGCTGCTGCTGCGCATTTTGACCTGGTCATAAAGATTTTTCTGTTTTCTCTGACAACAGATAGATGAGCCCAATGCATTTGGAAACACGCCTCTCCACGTGGCCTGTTTCAATGGTCAGGACGCTGTTGTCAGTGAGCTGATCGATTACGGGGCCAACGTCAGCCAGCCCAACAACAAAGGCTTCACCCCGCTGCACTTTGCTGCCGCGTCCACACACGGAGCGCTCTGCCTGGAGTTCCTGGTCAACAATGGGGCCGATGTCAATGTACAGGTACAGAGTACGAGTGGAAACATTATGCTTTGGGGATGTTTTTCTGCTAAGACCTCTCATTGTAAAAACCCTAAAGTCCAAAGGCCAGTTTTTCAGTCAAACCCTTTTTTTCTTCTCTATCATGTTAGAGTCGGGATGGAAAGAGTCCTCTCCACATGACTGCCGTTCACGGGCGTTTCACTCGCTCCCAGACCCTCATCCAGAATGGTGAGACTTCGTTAAGCTTGCGTTTGTCTGGCGGTGTCTTAAAGCTACCTTACTCCACATTATCATTATTTATTCACATTTTGTTTCAGGCGGAGAGATAGACAGTGTGGACAAGGATGGCAACACTCCCCTTCACATTGCTGCTCGCTATGGCCACGAGCTCCTCATCAACACGCTTATCACCAGCGGAGCCGACTGCACCAGGTTTGTTTGTTTGTTGACTTGTTGAGATTGACTTATTGATTACAATGACATGTTATGTAAATAAAGAGATCCCCATGTCTTTCTCCAAAGGCGAGGAGTCCATGGGATGTTTCCTCTTCACCTGGCTGCCTTGAATGCACACGCTGACTGCTGCCGGAAGCTGCTGTCGTCAGGTAGCTCACTGGGAAATGGTGCACGATAGATTTAGTTAAAGGCACTCACTCAGCTTTGCCGTATTTTCTGCCCAGTAGTGCTACAGTTTCCACGTTCCGTGTTAAAAATAGCCAACACTTGAAAAATGGTATGTTTGTAAGTAATAATCTCAGTGACATCGACCTCAAGGTCAGAGGTCAAGTTTTCTGGACATCTTGTAAATGCCATGATTCGCAATGAAGCAACATAGGAGTTTTAAATTGATACCTGAATGGTGGCGATTGCCAATATTTTGAAAGATTAGTAACAAAATGTGCTGATTTAAAAATTCAATATTTTGATATCGTTCTATGTGGTTTCTTGTCCTATTCAGACATTAAAAACATAGATCTCTGTAATGTTTGTCTGCCTGACCTCATACGATCAGCTGGCTGTTCAGCTTCAACACTTCAACTTCAGCACTCTGACACCGCTAAAGGATGTTTCTCCATCTCTTATTTATTAAAATAAATAAATAAATACATACATGAATAGATTGGCATATAGCTAACATCACCTGGTAAATTCGTTGGGCTCTGATGAGAGCCAGCAGTTCAGTCTTTAGCCTCCACTAAATGGTACGGGTTTTTTTTGGGTTTTTTTTTGCTGTCACAGGAAGCATTCTTCATATGTACTCGTCAGCGTCATCACAGCGCGTCCACAGCGTACAGGAAGTCGAGCTCAGGGTGTAGCCACTTAGCAAGCAGCTACAGACTGACGGAGGGTTAACTGATTGTTTCTAGAAAGAAATAATAAACCTTTAAGCACTTTTTATTACTTAAAACTTAACATCTGATAAAAAAGTGCATAAACTGATGCGATTTTCATTAACAGCATTTTGAGTAAATCAAACACAAACAGTGTTTTAGATGCTCTTGTCTAAAAACAATGTAAATGATTTACTATTGTTTTTTGTTCCAAGAGCACTGAATCAGCATTTCTACTAATGTGCTTCAGGGAGCGTTTAGTCCAGCTGTTGTTCTGCACAGGCACATGTTCAGCTCTGGCCAAATTCAGGTCACAGTGCTCCTGAAAAGACAAGGCCTCACTTAGTCTAATCACTCATTTTCCCTGTGGACACAGTGTATCCTTGTGAATTGTCATCTTTCAGCAGTTATCTTGTTTACATCAGAAAGTTTCCTTATTGCTTTGGGCTATAAAATAATTTCCTTTTCTTCTTATATCATCTGTTAAACTGAGTTGACGAGATTTTTTTTTTTCCGAAAACAGCCGAGGAAACTTTGCATTAAACAAAAGTAGGCAAAAGACCCGAGTTCTTCATGGTTCCAGATATAACTTAATGATTTAACAAGGCACTGGCGCTTGTGTCTGGATGAAACTGGGCTCCTCACGTGGCTCCGCTGAGCTGCTGAAGTGAACAACAAAGAAGTCATTTACATGTGTTTGTGTCTTGTGCAGCTGCAGTACTGGGTTTGGTCAGGAGTGCTGTATTTGCTGCACCCAGGGCTAAATCTTGGATTTCACACTGTGGATCTCAAGAGTGATTTCTGTTAGCTATGCATTTGTAGTTCTTGTAATCATGTTTGTTTATAATCAAATTGCCGTGGCAGCCCTTACACGTGTATGAACAGCCTGTGCCAATCTGAGCCTGTACTCGGTAGGAGCTATAATTCAGTGCTATAGTAATAGCCCATTACAAGTTAAAGTTCTGCTTTCCAATATTCTTTAAAGACTTTTTTGTTCATTTCCACTTCCTGATTTAGTAATCAGATTTTTTGCTAAGACTTTGCATGGCTTGTTTTGTCTAAATGGGAACATTAAAATGAGCAGTTTAGAGGAAAAAATGATCACATTTAGGAAGCTAAACTGAGTAAATGCTTCAGGTCGTTCACAAAGGACGGAAATAAATGTGCATTACTTTAGCACAAGTTCACCAGTTTTAGAGAAAATGCGTTCTCGAAAATACATCAAAACAATCGGTATCAGTAATGTCTCCTCCGAAATGAATAACTAGATTACTCAAAAAAGTGGTTGTGAGCATGATGATCATGATGGAGCTACTTTCTTTATATCTACAACTGCCATCTTTACTGGATGACGTTGGTGTTTTCATCGTGCTGTGGTGACTTCAGCACAGTCCTGCCATCGGGGAGGGATGGGTACATCCTGCTGCACAGGCTGCTGTGGAACTGAGTGAAAAAGAAATCCCAGTTCCTACACGAAGCTACTAAGTAATCACAATGCTTCAAAAAATAAATCAGTGTTGAGGGTTTTTTTCATGTTTTGTGGCGCTCACTTTATTTCATTATTATTTAAGGGAAAGGCAGAATATTTCTAAAGCAGATATTTCCATAGGTGAACAACTACAACCAACGTAATCTGCTGGATTATTAGCCCCGCAGACATGTACAGAAATGTACGTTTACATTCCTCTGATTAAAACTTCCCATGTAAACATTACAGAACCATAATAATGGATTATTTGAAGAGAGATTACTTGCTTTATTCATCTGTGTATCTGTAAGAATGGATTATTCCTACAGTGTGAAATGTCCATTTAATCAATCTCTGTTGTGCTGTGCCGTGTGGAGTTTCATCGCTCAAAATCCTTGTTGCACTTTCTCTCTTACTTCCTATGAGGTTGTCTGAATGTGTCTCTGACCTGAGGAGAAGATGTGTGGCTCTCTCCCTGTGTAACGTGTAGCATATACCTGTCCTTGTATTTTCCTCTACATGCGTGATCGTGAGTCTCTGTAACCCTTGTTTTCCCTCACCTGTCGCACTAACCCCCATCTCCCTCCCCACCTCCTTCTCTTCCTCTCTCTCTGTGATGGCTGCTGCTGTGTCTTGTCTTCCTTCGTTTCCCTGCGCTGCTCCCATCAGGTCGGAGGTTTAGCATAATGTGTAACGACTCGGTCCTGTCTGCAGGCTTTCAGATAGACACTCCAGACACGCTGGGGAGGACCTGCCTCCATGCTGCTGCTGCTGGAGGGTAAGTCCATCATTCCTATTATTATCCTAGTTTTGAACATCGTTTCCAGATATTAGAATATAGTGAGTGCAGCAAAAATCTGTGGAGAAATTGCTAGGTGGAACTAATATGATAAAAATTCAACAATTTTCGAGAAATGGAAAATCTGTAACTATCAGTTTCAGATGCCCGTATTAAGAAAAGCTGCAGACACACATGCACAGTCTTTGGTGTTGTGACATCAACCTGGACATGGTAACGTTTGCCTTTCTGGTAGCCTAAATGGAAAAAACTAGTACCTGTGTTAGCCTTGGCATGGTAAGAGAACAAGTCATGGCGTTGGCATTAATTTAAATGTTTTATTTACATAGCGACAAATTAAGTGCTTTATACTTGAAGTTAAAGACCTTAAAATAATGCTGAGAAACCCCAACAATCACATAGGCCCCTATGGCAGGAACTTGATGACAGTGGAATGGAAAAATGTCCTTTTAACAGGAAGAAACCAGGCTCAGCATTTCACATTGTTATGCTGCATGTTTTTCAGCAATACTTAACCAAACAGTTTCCTTTTGCCTAAGGATCATAAACCATTCAGCTACAGCATAATTCTTTTTGAGTAATAATTGCAGTCTGTGTATGTTTTTGTGCAGTAATGTGGATTGTGTCAAGTTGCTTCTGAGCAGTGGAGGAGACCACAACAGGAGAGACAAGTGTGGCAGGTACTTTATGTTGTTGTGTGGACTACAGGTTAAGAAATTAAAAAAAGAAGTTTGGTCTTCAAATTCTTGTCTACTTTAATATTTACGTTTACTCGTGGAAATGTTTCCTGTTTTTTGCATTTTGAATTAAGTCACATTTGTTTTCTTAACCTTAATTTTTCTCACGTCCTAGGACTCCTCTTCACTATGCGGCTGCCAGCCGTCACTATCAGTGTCTGGAGACTCTGTTGGCATGTGGCACTGCCATAAATGCCACAGACCAGTGGGGGCGCTCCGCCCTGCACTACGCTGCTGCCTCAGACCTGGACAGAAGGTGAGCAAGCATTGCAAAACTTTACATAAAGCTGCAGCCACGTCTTCCTTTTTTTTAATTATTTCTTCTTAATAAAGTTATCTTATTATATATACATGATTCTTTTTATTTTGGTTTGATTTTGTGCTCGCCGGATGAGCGTAAGTCTAAAATGCTGTGTTCTAGACATCTGCCAGTTCCTCAGGGAACCATGTGACTCTTTTGTTGCTTCACTATGTTTATCAGGTGGTCTGATCTTTGTACTGAGCTTGAAAAAGACACTTCGATCCCATCAATTTAATGTAATTTTTTTTATATATATACCAAATCACAACAACAGTTGCTTCAAGGCGCATTGTGAGGTAGACCCTACAATAGTGAGAGCTTGAGTTTGTAGCTGAATGTCTTGCTAGTGTGCTAAAACCCACTAATAAAGCTTCAGGTGACAATCCTTTTTGCACATTTTATTCACAGATTTATTTAAATTATTGCACTGACATTCTAACCATCTCGACTACATCTGGTTTAAAACTTAATTTAATGATTTAAAAGGAGATTGCCTATGCCTGTAAGCGTCTGGTTACTTGTACCATATTACAATGATAAATACTGATGCTGATCAGTGTATAACTTGTTGGGTTTCCTCAAGGTGGAAGCAGTTATCAAATTATCTCACTAGATGTGTTGCACCATGTCCTCCACATTTACCTTCATCACACATCATCAAAAATGAGTAGAGACGTTCACAGGAGAGGCCTTTACGTCACGTTATTAAGCACCTGGGTTGGAGCTGAGCTGAGCTCTTCACACCCCCTCCATGGTACATCACAAATCTGGCTATCTGTCCTATGTTACCACATAAAGAAACCTGCTGAGCCGTACCTACTGTTTCCATGGTAACCAGAGGTGATGCTGTCATTGAGTTGTGCATGGTCTACAGGTTTACGTTCAGTATTAGTCCAGTTAACGTGTTAGTAGTCGGTGATGATGCACTTAATTAAATAGGCTGGATTTTTTTGTTTTAAAATGCTTCAGTGTGTGCTAGTGCAGGTTGTATGTATGTATGTAGGATATTAATGCATAATTTTTACCCTGATTCTCCCTCATAGACGTCGTGTTGCTCTGGAGCCAGAAAGTGAAGGCGTTCAGGCAGAAAGGGAGAAGGAGGCAGCACTGTGAGTGGGAACAAAATCTACTGAATTTCAAACAAACTATGCACAAATCTACAATACATCCCAAAACATAAACAACAAAGAAAATCACTAGAAAAGACGTTTCTTTCATAAACATTACATTTTTGAGACATCTCCAAAGAGCCCCATTCATTCTCAGATGTCTTGTGTCACATGTTTGTGAAACAGAACATTTTAATAGCAGGAAATGTTCCCATATTTAGATGATTTAAAGGGTCAGCTAAAACTAATAGACTGAATTTAAAACGGATTCATTAAACGGATGAATTAAATGACTAGCATATAGTAGTACAGAAAATTCAGTTACTATGTAGCTAGTAATTTTGTGATTAGCTTAAAGCGGTGTTATCGTGATGTCATAATGTTGCTTTAAGTCTTCCAGCGTGTGTGCTTAAAGCATGTTATCTGTGTGCTTCGAGCTGCCCTCTGAAATGTTGTTTTTGTGTTGCAGATGTTTGGAGTTCCTGCTTCAGAGCGGTGCCACGGCCTCACTGAAAGACAAACAGGGTTACAGCCCTGTCCACTACGCCGCAGCCTACGGACACAGGCACTGTCTAGAACTGGTCAGTTTACACCAATGTGTCACGCAAGGCATACCCTATCCCCTTTACCCCAGTGTGCCCCAACTAGGGGTACTAATGGGGAAAGAGAAACCCGTCACATTAGCTACAGTTAGACCAGTGGGACCACTGTAGCCTCCGACAGTGACTGAAATTTTTCTTTATGTTGTCCTCGCTCTCTGCCCCCCCCCTTTTTTTTTTTTAGCTCTTTCAGTCAGTCAAATCTAATAAAAACCAAAGAGCCCCAAAACAAATCTTACAAAGTATTAGCTAGCTGAAAGTAACAGGTAAGCTAAAAACTAGCTAAATGTAAGTTAGCTTGTTACAATTGGCTAACAAACTAAGTAATGGTCTGAAAAAGTAGCAGGCTAGAAATAACAAATGTACTGATTTGTCAGAAATAGTTTGTTCATATAAATTGTTAAATAATATAAATTGCAAAAGCAATCTAACAGCTGACTAAAAACAATGGTTTAGCTAAAATGTAAAAAGGTAAAGGTCACAAAGGAAGTCATTTGATTGGACCGTGACGGAATCAAACTGCCTTCACGCTGCAGAAACAGGATGTCTCCATACTAAAGCCCTCACAAAGATGCGCACACACTCCTGTCACATGTTGTTGAGGCCTAACTGAGGAAATGCTTGTACTGTTGGGGAGTGTCTGAAGGGAGTTTCCTCCTCTGCTGGCCTATCACTTTCACGTCATGCCAGAAATCCGGGTGTCTTAAGTTACGGTATGAAGTCTTTAACAAACAAACAAATAAAGGTGGAATAAAAAGAGCTCTAGGTAAATCCCTGAAAAACAGAGCTACTTAATTTTGATAAAGGACATGAACAGACTGTGACTGTGTTTGTTCACGTTGGTTTTGTTTTGACCTCCAGCTGCTGGACAGAGATGGCGGTCACCAAGACGACTCTGAATCTCCACATGCCAGGAGCCCGCTGCACCTCGCTGTTAGTATTAAACGGATAGAAGGATTTGTAGTAGGCTGTCCTTTTTTATAAATTTATTTACATTTTTAAACAGTAATTTCTCTTTTCAGGCATACCATGGCCATGCTCAGGCCCTGGAGGTGCTGCTGCAGGGGGAGAGAGAGGCAGACCAGGGGGACGAGATGGGGAGGACGGCTTTGGCCCTGGCAGCTCTCCGTGGTCACTCTGACTGCGTTCACACCCTCCTAGGCCAGGGAGCATCACCACGAACCTCAGATAAGCAGTATGGACGCACCCCGGTGCACCTTGCAGGTGAGCTTAGAAACATGGACGCATGCAATTTGGCTTCTAATTGCAATGTAGAAAAACAGGAAACAGAAATCAGATGGTGGTTTGGGAGACTGACTTTTCAAAATAGAGCAAGGATGTTGTCTTTTTAGTTCCAAAAGAAAAAAAATAAATTAGAAATATAAATTCTACATGTGAAAAATTGAGGTAAAATCAGCATATGGTCAGTGTTTATAACACTTTAATCCCTCTGCGACAGCTTTTTTAAACACTGGTTGATGTGGACTGTGAAACTACATTTTTCCTTTAACCAATCCATCTCCATCAAACAGCTGATTCTCAAACCCTGGGATGTTTAGTAATGGTTGGTTGTTCATTTAGATGGAAATCCAAATATATAAGATAAGTGTTATTTATGTGGAAAATCTTTACTCTAAACATCAGTGTTGGGTCTAACTGTTATGTCTAAAGTTGCTGTGGCCTCTTCCTCCAACCTTAACTCATAACTTCAGAATCAGAGTAAACACTCGCCTTGTTTTTTTCATGCACCTTTGGGCAGAATTCTTCAGTGGTATCAAAGGTCATCTTAGTTATTCTGTCCTCTTATTCCAGCAGTGTCAGTATCATTTGAACATACTTGAGCTGCCTAACCTTTGGACTGAATGTAGCTGTCTGTAGCTTTAGATATCTGCAGGCTTAGAATGGAAGAGTCCTGATTCTTCATTTGAAGCTGTGACGCAGCATGCTGACAGTGCGCCGCTCACATTAGACGCATCAGCCCTGGTTGCCTATAACTACACTTCAGACAATCTAAATTTAGAGTTTGTTCCCCATGTGGCTGAAAAATAAAACAGGTGGTTAAATATTCTATCAACGCCTCACTTTTTTTTCCTGTGGTGACAGAAGTCATCACAACCTTTGTGTCACCGAGCTGATGCGTTTGTACATTTCTAAAGCTTTTTGTTTCGTTTTCTTTGCAGTGATGAACGGTCATACTACGTGTGTGCGCCTCCTGCTGGATGAATCGGATAGTTCAGACCTCGTGGATGTTGCTGACTCTCAGGGACAGTGAGTGACCCTCGTTCCCACCCCCACACATCCTGTTTGCTTTGTGCTATTTGTCCCTTTCCGTTTTCCCTCTTAAATATGTCGTCCTTGTCTGCAGGACTCCTCTGATGCTTGCGGTGGCCGGAGGACATGTTGACGCCGTGTCACTGCTGCTGGAAAGGGAAGCCAACGTCAACTTAGCCGATAACCATGGCCTTACAGCGCTGCACCTCGGGGTGAGCGCGAAACTTGTGTTTGTGTGGATTTAGTACAACCTTTATTTGTAATTTCTTTCATTTGTGATGAGAAAGAAGCAGTAAGTTTTATACCTGGGCCTGTGCCTGTAGAGTGTCTTTAGACTGATGACTCCCATTAATTTTCAGACATGACTGAATACCATTTTTAGCAGGGTCCTTTTTGGATATGTGCTGTATTCATTAGAAGACTTGATTTGTATTATAGATTCTTATATAGATTCTGCTCTGTTGTCCCAGCTGCTGTGTGGTCAGGAGGAGTGCATCCAGTGTCTGCTGGAGCAGGAGGCTTCAGTTTTGCTTGGCGACTCGCGGGGTCGTACAGCCATCCACTTGGCCGCTGCCCGAGGCCACGCTTCCTGGCTGAGTGAGCTGTTGAGCATCGCCTGCTCTGAGGCGCCATCCTTGCCCCCGCTGAGAGACCACAGCGGGTACACACCGCTGCACTGGGCCTGTTATTATGGTTAGTGGCACCTGTAGACATGTTTTAATGTTTTTTCTCATTTAAATTCTGTTCACAACAGTTTTCTCAAGGTGCTTCAAGAGGGACGTCCCCAGAAAGCAGCACTTGGTGATAGTGGGGAGGAAGAACTCCCATTTAACAGGAAGAGCAGCAAAACTTAGCTTAGGGAGAGCAGCCATGTACAGTGACCTGTTATTGTCATATAAGCATAATGGTATAAAATATGATAAAGTTGTGCATTTCAGTAAACACTGTCCAGGACTGGACAGTGTTTACTGAAATGCACAACTTTGTCTCTTACTGTGTCTGATTAGCATTCTGCAGATAAAAATATCTTTTAACCTCATTACTGCAGGTTAACCCAGCCTCGACTCCAGTTAGAAAACTTTTCCCTAAAGCGTGTGTTTGTCTGTAGGTCATGAAGGGTGTGTGGAGGTCCTGCTAGAGCAGAAAGGCTGCCGCTGTATTGATGGGAACCCGTTCACCCCTCTGCACTGTGCTGTGTAAGTCACACTGCTGATATCCTGGAGTCGTCTTCAGTGAGAAATACTTTTTTTGTTACTGGAATAGTGTTTTCCCTTCTCTTCAGAGGCCAATATTGGTCACTGAACTCCTTTTTGTGTTTTTTCTTTCAGAACTAATGACCACGAGCCATGTGCATCGCTGCTGCTAGAGGCGATGGGTTCAGACATCGCTGGCTGCTGCGATGTTAAGAGCAGGTGAGAAGCATGTGTGGACATGTCGCCAGTGCAGCTCCACCCACGCTGCTGAGGGTCTGTTCTCATTCCATCATCTCTTTTTCCAGGACTCCTCTTCATGCTGCAGCATTTGCCGGTCATGTCGATTGTGTCCAGTTGCTCCTTTCCCACGATGCACCTGTGGACATCGCAGACCAGTCGGGACACACTGCACTGATGATGGCGGCTCAGAAGGGCAGGGTCGGGGCTCTTGGTACAGAGTTGTTTTTACATGTGCTTATGTTCAGAAAATGAGCAGTGATTTTGGTTTTCATACGTGCTCTGTATTCTGTCTTGTACAGAGGTGCTGTTGACCAGCGCCAGTGCCAACCTCAGTCTGACTGACAAGGACGGCAACACCGCCCTGCATCTGGCTTGCAGTAATGTATGTTTCTACGAGGGGGCACCACACTCCATCGCAGTTTTTGGCTCAGTTTTGTGGGGACTTTGTTTACTTGTTTAACTGAAAGGAAGTGTCACTGATGAGACTTCAGTGCCATTCACTTATGCAGGACTCTGGAGGACTTTTTAACTTGAGGATTTCTTCTTCCAGGGGAAGGAAGACTGTGTGTTGCTGATCCTTGAGAAGCTGTCTGATACTACGCTCATTAATGCCACGAATACAGTGCTGCAAACGTGAGTGTCACAATTTAAAACCTCAAAACACTTTGGCCATCATGTCTATAAATAAAAGCTTTCAAAATTATGTATGTAAAGAATTATTACCGGACCATTCCACACAGTGTGGGTTTCCATGCCCAGTTCACTAGATCACTGATCTAACCCCCTAATCCTGTGCGGTCAAATTATGTAATATTTGGCTTCTGTCAGTTCACGAAATGTTGGCAGTCAGATGACAGAAAAGTTACCATGAGTGGAAATCTGTCATTTTTTTTCCCCAAAAAATGTGTGCTGGGGGTCGGCACTGGCCTTGGTTTCTTTTGGTTTTTCTTCTTGTTCTCGTAAGGTTTGGAACAAGGTTTGTGAATGAACGCGCCTGACATTAGTTCCCTGTCTCCGGGCATTTTCTTGTTAAGGTCTTAAAATGTTTAAAAATTAGTTTTTCAGATACTGTGAACATAGAGATTAAAGAAGGTAAAGAAAATTCATTTGAAAACTTGTGTAGTTCAATGAAACAAGAACCATGACTAACATTATGTGTAACTTTCTGTCAGTCCTCTGCACCTGGCGGCTCGTAGTGGTCTGAAGCAGGTGGTCCAGGAGCTGCTGTCCAGAGGAGCCAACGTTCAGACGGTGGATGAGAACGGTAAGGTGATCTCAGTATTTACGATGGCCTGGCTGCACATCCTCATCTTTGGTCTGCATGAATGTCTTCCATCTCTCAGCATGGACTCAGCTTGTGTACTGATAAGTTTTAATGCTATTTTCCATGTTAGCTGCAGACAAAACAGTTTTTAAAAAGGGTTACCACATGTTGTAGAGTTAGGTGAGTTTTATAGAGTGAAGGAAGAGCATGAATGGCACAAGGATGCTACATTTAAAAAACAACATTAGAGTTACTGTAAAGAACTACAGTTATGCATTTGTTGTATTTTTGGGGTTTATTATATAGAAACAGACAGACAGAGATGGGTACAGGAAGCTGGGGTGTTACTGTACGAAGCCAGCACAATAAACGTAATCCTCAAAGCAAATCTTCGATGGAGTGTAAATGTTCAGTTTTTGGACATTTTTTGGCTTTTAGTTGATGGCAGGAAATAAAGGAAGAGCATGAATTGTTGTCACCCTGCCGGGTGGGCAAGCAGCCAGTGTGGACACCCCAGTTTGTGAATGCACAAACAAAGCAATCTAGGACTTTGAAATTGCTACTAGGTATCTCTACTAAAAATCTCAGACAAGTTTAAATCTCAGTGAGCTCTACTGGAAGGTCAGGGGGCAAAGTTCTCTAAAGATCATGTAAATGTGATTTGTAGGACTTTGATGCCACAGGTGTATCTACCAGAAGACTGAGGGCTACCACTGCCAGTAGTTTTTATATGAAGCTGTGGAAACCCTGATTAAAGCTGTTCGTGTGTTTTTTGTTTGCTTTCTTTGTTTATAACTAATGTTTATATAGAACACGGGGCTGGATATAGATTTAAAGATTATTTATAGATTTGAACCTGAAAAGTCCATAACTCGTTAAATCAGGGGTAGGCAACTCCAGGCCTCGAGGGCCGGTGTAGTGCAGGTTTAAGATGTTTCCTTCATCCAACACAGCTGATTTAGATGGCTAAATGACCTCCTCAACATGTCTTGAAGTTCTCCAGAGGCCTGGTAATGAACTAATCGTTTGATTCAGGTGGGTTGACCCAGGGCGAGTTGCCCACCGCTGGTTTAGATCAACAATACAGGATGAAGTATGGGAGCTTAACTTTTGTATATGTTGAGTGACTAGAGTTGTAGATTAACTTTTAACCCCATTTCTTTTACTGCTATGGGCTAAGGCGTTGTTTTATCGAGGGTCACTGCAAAAACAAAAACAGTTAAGCTATTAAAAAAAAAAAATGTAAGTAATTTTTACTGCTAAATAATACATGCTGTTCATAGAGCTACACGTGGACAGCTTTTAGCTAATTTCACTGAAATATAAGCCTCCATACACTGATTGAATTAAATTGCATAAATCTCATGTTTAAAATGTTTTAAAAACTATAATATCAGAGAAAAAACCCAGACAATCAAATGACCCCCCCAAATGAGCAAACACAGTGGGAAGGAAGAACACAGGAAGAAACTTGTGTCAAAACAAGGCTCAGGCAGGGGCGGCCATCTGCAGTGGTTGGTAAGGTTGTAATGAAACTTTAAGTTTAAAATATAAAAACACTGAATACGATTGTGATTTGGTGCTACATAAATACAACAGAATTGAAAAAACTCCTGCAAGGAAACATATCATTTTTTAATATAAAGTTATATTTTTAGTATGGGAGTCTGTTATGATTGACTCACTTTTGGCGCTAGATGAGATAAGGTCTCCAGTTTTTAGAATATACTGCACTTTTGTATATTTATCATTTAGTTTGTATACGTTGTGTTGGGCTGTTTTTGTCGCTGTCCTCCACAAATCTCCTCCTGTCTGCTCATACTGTCAACTGGCTGAACCCTAATGGATGCTGCTCCGTCTTTGTCTTCTGCTTTGCTTTCCTCAACTTCCTCCTTGTCCACGTCTCGCTGTTGCTCCTTTTTGTCCGCTTTTGTCGCCCTCCCTCCCTCCCTCTGTCTCTGTTCTTTCTCTCTGTCGCTCTACCTCAGGTCTGACGCCTGCTCTGGCTTGTGCTCCTAGTAGAGAGGTGGCTGACTGTCTGGCTCTCATTCTGGCTACCATGATGCCTTTCTGCTCACCTTGCAGCTCTGGAGCTCCCTCCCCAGGGTCCTTGTTGAGGCATATACCCCACCAGGGAGGTAAAGGCCTAGCCACTGGCCCTCGAGCGTCACGCAGCCCCAGGAACCCCTCGGGACCATCCAGCGAGGGAACCACAGAGAACGACTCAGAGGATTCTGAAACTTTCTAACCACTCTGAACCGACTCTCTAGCTTCCTACCTCGAAGAGTGCACGTGAACGTCTTACCTCTCTCCTCCTCGAGGAACGATGCAGTGTTTGAGTGCACAAGTGAGGGAGAAGGATAGAGACTTGGTCATTCATAGAGCCCATTAAAGTTCAATATTGAACAAATAATCACATGAATAACTTGTGGACGATACATAATTGTATGATGTTATATCATATATAATATATATAATAATAATATATAATAGATGGTTAAATAACATATTTAACACGGTTTATTCATATTTCTCATGTCTTCTATTTGTTTAATATTGAACCTTTGGTGCTCCACATGCAGTGTCTATATCTTCTGTTCCTAATGTTGGGGACATGAACACGAACAGAATCGCTCTGCTTTGACGCCAGGCTGGAGACCCTGCAGTTTTTTTTTAGTGCTCTTTAAAAAAAAAACAAAAAAAACAAAAAACAAAACTAAGATGGGAGCAGCTGCACTGCCCAGAACTGACCGACTGGAGCCCAACGAGTCGCTCCGTGAACCAGAACTCGATCTGGACCAGTTGTGGTTTGGGTCTGCATGCTTGTGTTAATTTACACCACGGTTCATTCTTTCTACTCATGGGTGCTTAAATCCAAACGACCTCGGTACTTAGTCTCTGCACGGCACAGCAGCTCTCTGCGGAGACTCGTTTCGTCTTTTTAAAAGAAGCCATTTTTAACTGTTTGTACAAAATGAAGTAGATTATTAGGAAATCAAATTGTAATTTTAAACTTTTTATGATTTAGGCTTATTGTACCAAATATTTGACTTCCACGAGTAAATAATGAACATGTGGTGAACGGTCACATAGACAGGTACATAGAGCTTGTTTTTAACTGTTTAACAGCTGAAGCACAAATTTGTAGGGTTTTGTTTGGTTTCGATGAAATGTGGATAGAATGTGAAATCTGTGGCCTCTCCGAGAGACGTTCGAAGGTCAAAGGATAGGAAACACTAGGTACATCTCAATGACCTTAACATCCAAATGACAAAACATTCCTCAAGCCTGATTCAGAGTTCAGTGGTGAATCACGGTAGGGCTTACTGTGTGTAACCCACGAACGTGGCCGACATGATTGTCAGCATTTATGCCTGTGCTGCTGGTGCATTACATGTTAATTACCAAGTGGGTCTGTCCCGGTGATGGAAACATCCTGGGTAAACATATTTGCCCCGGAAGTTTTTCCACTTCTTTCTAGATTACCTCACGTCAATAAATATCCCAAGTTTGTTTCAGTTCAGCATCCACGTTTGTTTCAACATAAATTTAAAACACAAACACTGAGGCACAAAGCTATGTTCACAAGAGCTGAGAAGTAATAATGATAGTCTGTTAATGTTAAACAAGTTAGCATTAGCTTCAAGAGGATGTGGATACATGCTAATGTATCACAGGTGGGATTGTAGACATTCACCATGGGGGTGAACACTGCTACCACAGTCTTCTAATTTAAACTCAGACTGAAGCCATAAACACGCTTGTGTCCACCACTGGAATGAGTTTCTGTGGCCACCAAACAAAGGCTGTTCTCTTGATTCTTTGGTCATCGTGGCTCCATGAAGTACCATCTGCACTTTTAATGGAGGGCACAGGAAGCCTGAAGCTCACAGGGGCAATGTGCTAAGGTAATGGGGATGTACCTAGTGATGAATATAGTGTCTGTGGAGATCAGACTGAAAGATGAGATTATGACTAAGATTTATGCATTTTGTCCTCTGGCCTTGAACGGCCATCTGCACTGTTTTCACTCCATTTGTATCCCTACCTGTTGTGTTGTGCATGCTTGCACACTTCCAGGCTTTTTTTTTCTTTTTTTTAACTTTAATGTTTAATCATGAATGCCCAGGCGATGAAAAGCTCTGTTTAGCTCTGTTGTGCTATATATTACACAATGGTACAAACAATGCCAGCACTTAAATGTAAATTAACACAGGGCTTTGACCACTTTCCTCACATTCCTCCCCACTGTTTGTCTACCTGCCAGCTATGTGCCATAGTTTCAAAAGTGTCCAGTGCCTTGATGAGTCTTTGTTTTTCTGTTACGACATATCCTGTGCTGGTGGTGGGAAAGGATGAGTTCACCAATATTGCAAAATAGGAAGAGTGCTCGTGGTAGTAGAGTGTTGGTGGTGCAGATATTTGGCCATGCTTTGAGAGATTTACCTCAGACTTCTACCAGCAGCAAGGTGAAGGACGTTTCATTGTTTGTTTCACCTTTTCTACACACCAGACACTTTTTAGTGCTGCACAAAAGGGAATAATGTTCCAAACCAGCCGTCAGTCATGAGGAGCTGCTAAATGGAAATGAAGGTCAAACTTGTAGAACCAGATCTGATGTGCTGCTGAAGGTCAGATGATGTGACTGAAAGCACAGTTACTGACTTGACCTCTAAATATAAATCTCACTTCAAGAAGAAAGAAGGAATACTTGATTCATCCTTTAAGTTGGGAAATGAACAGTGAGCCCTTTCTCCTCTCCATGGAGGTACAAATCTTAAAACCTGGACAAACAAAAACAGGGCGTGGTCGGCACCACCGGGTACCAACGGTTTTGTTGAAATTGTGTGAACTTATTCTTTAAAGCGTTTATCTTAATATGAGTCGCTATGTTGTATAGAATGACAGTGTTTGACACAGTTTTGGTTGTTTCGTCTCCTTAAACCTCCGAGGTCTAAGTTGTTTTTTTTTAAATGTGAATTGTTTTTTGTCGTCAGTTGAAC
Organism: Hemichromis elongatus; assembly: GCA_015108515.1. NCBI lineage: Eukaryota > Metazoa > Chordata > Actinopteri > Cichliformes > Cichlidae > Hemichromis > Hemichromis elongatus. The sequence goes on from VUQR01016525.1 coordinate 19,709, forward strand.
TGATTAATTCTTTGGCCCCCAATTGGCAAGATTTTGGAGAGCAAAGTAATAAAAAAGAAAAAATGATGTCTGCTTGCCGAGGGTTAGTTAGGTAGGGTCGGGGTCACCACCAGTGACAACTTAGACCTGACAGAGTTATAGGCTGGAGGGTTTTTTTGCCCTAATTTTATTGTTAACAAATCCACTGCTCCATAAATCATTTTGTTCCTGATGAAAAGTCCAATGATTTCCTCTGAAATGTTCAGGAACTTTCCAAAGAACTATAAGTCTCTTTGGCTCTGATTATCTGTGTGACCGTCGGTGGATCAAACAGTCACACAGATAGTCATTTACTGTCAGTTTACTTTTTTTATTAATATTTATCTCACCAGCTGATTCCCATCGATAGTGATGACCACTGTCACTTTCAAATTCCTGCTAGAAGATTACTTGTAATACTCACCCAGCTGTATACTTTGGAAGGCTTTAATTTCCAAAGTATTCAGAGTGGAAAGTGTTTTATTCTACTGTTGTTATTATAATTATTATTACACAAGTGAGTCTTACTACAGCAAGATATATTTAAACAAGAGTCGAGGTCTGTGGCTCAGAGAAATTACTTAGTTATCAGTCATTTGTTGACAATAAGAAAAAAAGACCATCTCCAGCTGTGTGTGTGTGTGTGTGTGTGCACTAGCTTAGGTACTGATATGAAATCCACCTGCTTTTTTGTACATTAAGTACTGTAAGGAAAAGCTGTGTATGAAGGAAATCTCCATCCCAGATGGCTTTGTTTGACTTTGGATTTGAAACATAATGAGTTGTGAATCCTGTTTGCTGCCGCTTAAGCACACATGTTGTTTGCAAGTACAGTCTTTACTGCCTCCGCTGTCCCTCAGAGACAGAGCCTGTCCTCCAGTATTCAACCAGAAAATGAGCTTCAGCAGGCCTGACAATCGTCGTGTTTTTCATAGCAGTTCCTGATGCAGTACGGCATGCTGAGGGCTGTTTGTCACCTCCACTTTGTTTTATATTAACTGTACAACAATAAAGGTCTGTTTTGAGTTAAATATATGCCTATTCTTTTCTTTTTCCATCAACCTTTGAGGAGATGAAACTTCATGTTACACCAGGGATGTCACGCTCATTTTACATGGTGGGCCAGACCAGTGAAAATCAGTGTCCATGTAAAGGAATCGAACTACACATTAACAGAAATGTGTAATTGAATTACTTCAGTATGCTGTAAATGATCGTGGGGGAGGTCTTTATCAGTATCAAGTCCAAACTTTCCGTCCTTCACATTGTCCAAAGCTGCCCGATTGGAGTCACTGTTGGGCTGATTCTGGTCCCTGGGCTTTAGGTTTGACACTTGCATTACTGCGATCAGAGAAGGCCAATCAAGGTTTTTGATTGTTTTTTTTAATTTCAGCTCAGAGAATAGGCTTTATATTGTCATCTGCTATAGGCACAGCACACCCATGAAATACACACAGGTTGCTTGCTACCCCTCACTAGGCTCCCAGATGTTAGCCAATCACAAGTAAAGGGGCATTAAGAGGATTAATGTATGCACTATTTAAAAACAAGACAGAAATACGTATCTGAAACACTCAATTTTCATTCCCCACAGAGGAATAAAGAAAGCACTGAATCTACTGAGAAAAAACCCCAAACCAGCC
>VUQR01016535.1:11049-33249 GCA_015108515.1 Hemichromis elongatus
ACCAATCTCTGAGAAAATTTTATGATGCTGCTAGAAAAAAAACAAAACAAAAGAAAACACAGCAGATCTGCAGTCACGCTGAACAGCTCAAGAGTGACAGAGACCTGTCTTTTTGATTTTTTACTGTGCAGCTTGACACCAGTTTCAGCCAAATTAAAGAAAACAAACACATTTCCTTGGGGAGACTCCATCCCTCAGCATCTCATAACAACATAAACACCACCACAATGACTACTTCTCAGGAAAGAGGAGGGGGAAACCATCTCTCTGGGGGGTAAAGCACAGCGGCGAGAACCGCACTCTGTTAAACGTGTGATAGCACCTAGCAGTCTATCACAAGGCTGCTTGGATCGTGTGAGCACGACCTGCTCTGGCTGTCTCCTGTCGCTCATTCACTTGGGCTCTTCTTTCTGTGCTGGATGACTTATTCAAAGAAGAGAAAGGCATGAAGTCAGGCAGCACTAACAGCAGACCAAAATAAACTGTGGAATTCGCCTGCTCTGCGGTCCAAGGGCAAGGGAATAAGTTCAGCCAAAGATGAGGGGAGAGGGGAGTGGGGAGAGGGGAGTGGGGAGTGGGGGGGGTCTCCCTAAAAACAAGTCCACAGAACCCACAGCACAACAGTTACTGTACAAACAAGAATCTGCCACAGTGACACAGCTCCATAAAACCCCAGACGTGATCTTTCTCAGCTCAAATCCATCCCTCTGTTTGGAGAAGAGAGTCAAGAGGCCGACAGAACAAAGCACAACACCCACTAAAGTCCTCACAGATGGCCCCTCTTAATTTAGGGGAGCTGATTTCATCATCATCATCATTATCATCATGTAATGCAAAAGAAGCCCCTGCTGTCTTTGGCACAGTTGTGCCGATAAATAAATGTCAGCCTTAACAAAGCTCTAGATACACGCGTCAGTCCTGGGGAAAAAACAAAACAAAACATAAAAGCAGAAACATGCCGCAGTAGTTTCTGAATGAACCGTGACATAACGAGGGGGCATCACGCGAGTCTGACTTCACACATGATTAAGATCCCATTCTCCAACAGGCGCGCGCACACGCGCGCACACACACACACACACACACACACTGAACAATAAACTCATCAAGCTCCAGGTCTGGGGTTAAAACGCCTCTTTCAGCGGGCTTTAAGTTTCTGCCTGCGCCTTTCACCGTCGACCAGTTAATTCAGCACACATTCAACAGCTGTCAGTCAGCTCTCATTTCCGCCAAAACCGCTACACTGTGGCATTGTTGTCTTGACACCAATTTGCACAAGTGGACACAAAGTTGTTGGTTTTCTGTTGTTGTTTTTATCCGTCACCCGCAAAGCCTGCGTGTATCGTGTTACTCACGTCCCAAGGACTTCCTTGAAGTCAAAGATTTTCTTGATGTCATCGACATGCTTTTTCCAAGATCCATCGCTGGACTCGCCGTTTTCTTTCGCCATTTCGCGCAGGGGTGGGGGGAGGAGAAGAAGAAGAAGAAGAGAGAGAGAGAGACAGAGAGAAAGAGAGAGAGGCTGCCGGAGGATCACCAGTCGTCTCACCCAACCCAGGAAAAAGAAAAGAAAAGAAAAGTAATGCACTTCTCTATTTCGCCAAGGGCTTCCTGGCTTTCTGTCAGCACAGTCTATCGTGCCTCCAGAGCCTTTGCATGCAGCCAGGCAAACCCAAAGGGGGTGTGGGGGGAGGTATGTCCTACTCCGAGAGGTTATTTCACTAATCTGTTTGACGTAGCGGATCCCAAGCCTGAGCTTCCCCAGTGCTCAGATCACTGTGACGGGGGAAACACAGGCTCTCCCCTCCTCCTACCCCGGGCGGGATTCAGTCAGTGTTCATGCGGCGATGCTTTGAGCAGAGGACGGGCTACTTGCAGGAGGATGACACTTGGCAGTCGCATCCGAGCTGCTGTGCCATCGAGTCACACCGACCGCCCTGTGGTTGTTATAGCAATAGGAGGAGTGGGAGGTTGCCGCTCCCGCCTATCTATCTGACAGCGCAGGCAGCGATTTAAGTGTTCGCATTGCAGCAAATCACCGGCCCGCTGCAAAGTCTTGGAGTCATCGGTGTCAGCGTCCGTCTGTGCGGCAAAAATAGATTGTCACAGTTAACACAAGTCTGTGTTTCTGCGTCTGGGTGTTGCACATGTGCGTTGGATTTACAGGCAGGTGCGTAGCTAGGCGCAATAAGGGTTCATGAGCAGCAGGGGATCTTTGCCCCCCCCCCCCTTTTTTTTTTTTTTTTTTTTTTTTTTTTTTAAAGCCTAAATTCCTTTATAATATCCAGCATTGGTGTTTCTACTCATAGTAAATTACAACTTTGTTTATATTTTTAATGTCAAGGAAAAGCTGCGAGCAGAACTGCACTGTGAAAACAAATTCCAAGTACAATAGCAGTCCAATCAGATCGTCTTTTAAAAAGCAGGAAATGTCTGGTCTCTGTGTGTGGACTTTACGTGTTCTCTCTGCGCTTGTGTAGGTACTCCAGCTTTTTCCCACAATCCAAAGTCATGCACGTAGTAATGATTCTAAATTGCCCATCGCTGTGAACGTGAGTGCGAATGATTGTCTGTCTCTCTGTGTTGGCCATGTTGACTTGTCCAAGGTGTACCCTGCCTTTTATCTTATGGTCACAGGGATATGCTCCAAACAATCACAAGAAATTTTTAAACCAACTTTTATCTACATGTAAATTCTATTACAGGTGTTGCCTCTCTGTCCCCAATATCAGCTTTATAACCTGCAATGCAACAAGCTCAGTGTCTGGATTAGTTGGCTCAGAAGGATAAGACTTAAATTCCAGTGCAAGAGGTCAGGAGTTTGAGAGGTGTCTCTTCCTTTGGGCACTGAAGTTAACTAGGGCTGAGCCAAGACCAAAATAAAAAACAATCTACCTCCAAACAGAGCCAGCCTGACCAAAAGCCTCAGCTCTACTTACTCCTTTAACCATGCACACAAATGTAATTGTTGTTACCAAAAAATACTGGATTTGGAAAGCAAACAAGTGAATGATCCTCTCTCCAGAGCGTGGCTATCTTGACTCCTTATGTAAGGTGTGGTCTTCAGCCTCGAGCCAGTTGTGTTTGAGCTGCACCTCCACATTTCAGCACATTCCCTCTCAGGCACCACCACATACCGCTTCATAGAGGAAAGAACATAGCAGTTGCACATAATGACACAAAAATAACACAGCGGTCATAAAAGCTCTAATCAATTAGACTATAATATAGATGAATCCTTGAAATTGAAGTCCAATAAGGATTCTTGTGCAACAGCGAGGTTATGTCTCTAATATCAGCACAGCTTTAATGTTGGAACTATTCGCACAACTTTTGGAACTATTGAACTAAGACATGAAGAAAAGAAGGTCAGCTGATGGTTAATCAATGTCTAAATGTTTGCCAGGTAGCCTGACATTGGGCTGTTGTTGTACATTTCCTGTTGTCAAGACAACAGTTCTCATTTGGCTCAACATAAAGCACCATCTAACACCATCCCTCAATTCAGACGAAGAAAAATTATTTTTTTTAAAAATAACACTGACCTTTATTTAAGTAAAATTAAGCTTGGAGTCTTTTGTCATTAATTAATGATTTAGGAAAAAAATAAAAACAAAAATGTTCTGGATTTTGAAATAGAGCATGCTCCACATCAGTAATCATTGTGGCCTTTTTTTCATCTTCACTAAGCACAGAAACAAACTTTCAAAATTACATGTTGGCCTAACTACTTTGTAGAAGTACAATTTACAACAACCGTCTTTGGACCCTTTACATTGTAAAAGTTATAGAAAGAAATTGGTGGATCCTCTGTGAACAAGAAAACAACAAAAGAGAAATCTTTCAGGAGAACCAGGCTCAGGGAGGGTCTGCTTTCTCTAATGACCAGCTGGGGGTCAGAGTAAAAAGAAGAATGAAAAGTGAAGCATAGAGAAAGAAGACAAAAAATAAAACTACACTAGGAAAAAAGTTATTTACACAAAAAAGCAGCGTACAAAGACATCAGAAGTGAAAGTGAGGACAGAGGCGAAAACACCTCAGAGCATTGTGGGAAGTCCCCCAGCAGTCTGACCCTATGCTAAGTGATGTTTCATGCTTGACTGATCCCGCCCTAACTATAAGCATGAAATCACAAGTTTAAAAAAACCTTCGTTTAATGATATCACGCCCTCTATCACATTACATCATATCCTGTCTATCTGTGTGCCACCCTGGAAGGCCTGTTACCTCTGTGTCACCCACTGTGCTGAAAACTATGAAGATTCTTTAAGTATGTGATCAAGATTTCTTGTAAAGAAAAGTTTGTGTTTTTGTGTTTTTATTGTGTTAGATTCCTGCCTTCTTTCACCTCGAACACAATAAAAAACAAAGAATTAACATCATCCTGGTTTATTTAATCCTTTCAGCCAGCTTGTTAGTGCCATCTGTTTTTGCTTGATTTGTATTTATTTGACTTTATTTTTATGTGAAAATTACATCGTTTGGTTTTAAGCCTAAAATTAGAGAGGGTGTCTGTGTCCTGAACCCAAATTGGTGCCCAGGAGAGAGGTTCCTGATAGCTGAAGGCTCCGCCTCCCATTCTAGTTTTGAAATCCAGAAAGACCCTTTGTTAGGATAATATTGTACTGTGAGGTCTTTAAGATCGATGGGGCATTGATGGAGTTTGTGTTTCGATCTTAAATTTGATTCTGGATTGGTCAGAAAGGTAATGAGAAGTTGAGGTGGGAGAAATATGATGTTATGGCTACTATTAATACGCTCGCTATTGTATTTTGGATCAAATGAAGGTTTTTCAGAAAGGTATTAGGACAACCTGATGACTTGGATTTACAGAATAACCAGACCTGGTTACCATTACGATGCCTTTCAGAAATGCTGGAGCTTGGTCACTGAGAACTTTGTATGGGGAAACAGGAACGTTAAATTCTCTCCTGTTTTCAGTCGAACTGTTGAGTATTGTAAAACAATTTTAAGGACTTGTTTGGGAGGACATTTTCATTTTTTTAACTGAATGAACAATCAAGCAGAAGAAACACAACATTAAATCAAGGCCATGACTTCAAGCTCATTATCCTCATTACTTTACACAGAGGTATTGTTCTTTCAGTCTGCGGAAAAATAACAGAATCAACTCGCGCTTATTTCATCCACACACTTTGTTTGTGGAATTTTGAATCCAGCCTCCAAACGTATCACTCATCTAACGTCTTTCATTAGCTGGAAAACAGCCATTTAAGAGTGCCCCATCCTTTGTTGAAATCTCATTTAAAAATGAATGCAGGACCCTACAACTGTGGGTCCACTCTAATAATATGCTATCTTAAGCTGTAGTATGATTACGCAGCTGTATTAGGGTAAAGGGGATCTATTATACTCATTTACAACTGCGTATTTGTACTGTTGCTGAGCATTATCATGCTGAGCCTTGGTGATGCCCCTCAGTTGAACCTCTGTCTGAAAAAAATCTGCTTCACTTCTTTTCCCTTTAAGCCATCTTTCATCTAATTTGCTCTCCTTCTGCAACCTTCTCCTGAAAATTTGAACCTGTGTGCCCGATATGACCACATAAGTAATATCCACACTCAATGACATCATACAGAAGTAACAGTAGGAGAAAATGGACATTTCTGAAGCCTAAAGTTACTGGCTCACAGTAATTCCCTGTACATATGTTAATATATTTGAAACCTTGCCTGCAGATCAATTTCATCATACCAAAGATAGGCTTGAGTTATCTGGCCTTACTCACCAGAACATCATTAGTCAGGCTACGTGGTCACAGGAAGGTGGTTATAAACTTGATAAGTCAATCACAGGATTTCCCCAATCTAATTACATGTCATTCTCATTAGACGGGTGACATTGACCAATCACAAACAGCAGTATTTGAAGCAAGGAAGGACAGAGTGTTTACACTGGGAGGATTAACTGACATCAGCGTCACAGCTCTATAAGACAGACACTGGGGAACCACATAGATTACAAGTGTTATTCCTTTAATGTTTAGTTAATGTGCATAACGACAGTTCATCCTTCCATCAGTTTGCTTGAACTTATGCACTTCAAGGTCGCAGGGGAGATGTGGTTCCTGGGAGGAAGCGGGATTACCTGGTGAGAACCCATGCAGACTCAGGAGTTTCTTGCTGCGAGGTAACAGCGTTAACCACCGCTCCATTCCAGCATGCCCCCTGCGTAAGGACTGTTTTAGTTTTTATTCCTTCCAGATGCAGTCTTGGTGGTGTTTACAACCAAGAGGGAAAAAGATATCCATAAATACAGTTGCATTAAAAAAAATCTGTGTTTTAGATGCTGAGAGAAAAATAAACCCTGTAGACCCTCCCACTACCTGCTCACAGAGGTCCGAGGTATCTTCCACAAACATGTGGCTGTAGCTCAGGAGGTCAAGCAGGTCATTGACACGCCAAGTATCTTTGAAAGAAGTGCTTGTATAAATGGATAAATGAGGCAAGTGTATAAAGCACTAAATAAGAATCAATTCAGTCCAAATGGTGACACCATTTTCCCAGAGAACTGATTGGTCAGTAGGTGGTGATTTCATACCCGTTGATCTCTGATCTAAGACTAATCTAACCTGCTGTAATCTGGAGCAATATGTCTGCTGCATAACCCAGTAACAAGCGAACTGACTTTAAACAAAGAAAAACAAAAAATCAAAATAAAGGATTAAACCAGAAGTTACTGGAATAAGCACGAATCCTGCTTCATGGTACAAACGTCAGGAGCGAATAACTCATATAAAACAAAGCACGTTATTGGTCAAAAGGAAATCGACACAAACATGAAAACAGATATTTTAAAATATACTCTTTAATGCCATCACTCTGATTTGAAGCTTCAGTTTGAATTAATGGTAAAAAAAAAAATCGCTTTTTTAGTTCATATTTGTAAGATAAGAAATGAAACTGGTCTGATAAACATTCAGCAGTTTCAACTGTAACTTCCTCCTGGTGATCCCGACAGACTTTCAAATCTTTCAAATCAAAGTGTAATGTTAGTTCAGCGCTCTCATTCTTACATATTTCAAGGTTAATGCACAAATATACTCCCACCACTTTATGATGTAAACAGCAACTCATGCAGCCTGTGTGCACGAGATAAACAGTTCTGATTCCTGAAACATGGAATCTGTACATTTCCTTGTGACATGCTTTCATCACAGTCACCTTGTAAAAGCTGTTTGTAAGGCTTTGATTAAAGTGCCTCCATTCTTTAAAACAGGCATGCTGAATGAGACAGGTGGGAACAGAAGTAGACTTTTCATGAAAAACAAACACTTAAGAACTACAAGAGAACAAATAAAATCCTTAACTTTTAACTAAAATCACTTTTCTCTGATTTGATCTTCATTACTGAACAATTCGTTTAAAAAACACCCATCCACGCCACGTAAGGGTCCCGCGTATCTGTAGTGCAGCAGATGCAGCATGTAGTGTTGTACCGATGCCTGCAAACTTGATATGCTTTGGTTTGCGGCCTTGTTTAAGTCTCAGGAGAAGGTAGTGGTGAGGATGGCCTCTTGCTGCTGCTGATGAAGGGTCCCGATGCCGACAGCAGGGGCGGGCAGAGCGGGGCGGCTCACTAACCGGAGCTGACAAGGACAGAGGATGGAGTCAATTCGAGTAATATAATTCACTGAGGTTCACAGTGTAGACAGAATTGTTTCAAACTGTGCTCACCTTGCAGGCCAGCTGCTTCTCAAACCTGGGAGCTACAAAAGACCAGGCCCCCATGTTCTGAGGCTCCTCCTGGCTCCAAATGAACTCTGCAAGAGGATGTTTTTAAAATCTGAGTCAATTCTTCAGCAATACACGACACTGTTCAGTGTTTTTAAAAGGCAAATTTTCATTATCGATTTATGTATGTTAGCACTTTGGTTGAAATCAGTTTGCTATAGAGTATTTAGTGAGAACAATGCTACAGAAAACAGAAGTGAAACCAGAACTTTAACACTTTGTTTCTCATCTACACTAACACACACGTATGTGAGAAAACCTCAGTCTGAACTTAAAGTATATTTGTGTAGATAACAGCTGTAAACTGTCAATCTAAATAATGTCTATCAGTTTTAATAAAAAACCAAAAAACCCCCAAAAAGAACTCACTGGTTCTTGCTTCAAACATTAAAAAATGCACATACATAATCATTCGCTAAAGAAAAAAAAAAGACCATCTTTCAGTTCTAACAGGATTAAATGAAATGTCATGTGCTCTTTATCGGGTCTTGAAATTATTTAAATACCACTTCAAATGAACAAGACCACATGACAAGTATCAGAACAGAATTTTAAATCGGGTTGAGGTCTAGACTTGCTTTGGTATACAGAGAAGTTCACTGTTGACTCGATGACCTTAAACTACCCAGCTCCTGTGGCTGAAAAACAAAGCCAGATCATTACTCCTCCACCACCGTGCTCGACACTTGGTGTGAGATGTTGTTTGCAGATAACTAAATGTAGCGCTGTGCATTTTGTCTCATCTGTCCAAAGGACACTGTTCCTAAAGTCTGGTGGTTTTATTTAGATGCAGCTTTGCAAACCTGCCATGATTTTTTTGTTTCTGTTTTTTCAAGAGGAGACTTTCTCCTGGTAACCCTCCCAATAAGCCATAACTGAACATTAACATTTAACATGCTACGGCCTGCAGAGTCTGAGAAGTAGCTCTTGGTTTTTTACAGTTTCTTTGAGCCTTGCACAGTCTGACCTTGGGGTGAATTTGTTGGGATGTGCACCCCGGGAAAGACCGGTTACCATCTTGAATTTTGCTCACTTGTGAATAATATAAGTAAAAGACATTTGATGTAAAATGATGGGCTTCAAATTGTTTGGAAATGTCCTTCTAACCCTTCCCGAACTGATGAGCAGCAATTCTTTCTTTAAGGTCACTGCTGATGTCTTTCTTTCTGCCATTGTTTTAACACACACACCTGAACCAGCAAATTCACAGAACTCCTGCTTTTACGGAGGTTGATGCATTTGATTATCAGCTATCAGCCCCTGGCTACTACTTATAGTCACAATTCTTGTGGAAGCAAGAAATTTAACTAAAGGATATGTTTAGTTCATTTCCATTTTATTTGTAAATGAATGCATTTAAATGGTGTAACTACTACGTGAATAAGTAGATGTGATCAAAATTTTCTGTGAGTGCATCTTAGGAGAGACAATCACCAGTTTAAATTCCACTGCCATTCCCTCTAAGGGCACGGCACACAGACATATTGTCTCATGTGCCATAGATTGAGTGGTTTGGTCCAAAAGCTCATCCTCATATCCCTCAGTTACGGTCTGAAGACCATTATCTGAAAACCTACAATTTATACCCCAAAAAATGTGAAGATATTTTCAGCCTTAGCTGTGTTTGAAGTCTTCTTATCCTCACAAGCTGCATTTAGCCACAACAACCTTTAAAACAAAAGCTGTCTGTGCCTATAAAGTGAAAAGAGGAACCTAAAAAAAGAATGCAAATAGCTCAACGCTTTCAAGGTTCAAAGGCTGTGGGCACAGGGTAATAACAGAGGCCAGCTCAGATAAGCAATTTAAGATTGTGATCTACTCTGAGCTCTCAGCTAAACTTTGCCAGTTGAACACACAAGCGGTATTTGTACTGCCGATTTAGTGAATGAATTTCTGTGAAACTAAACGAGTAAGGATGGCGTGAATAAGCAAAAAAAGACAATGTTGACAAGGAAATTTTCTCATGTATGGAAAGCATGTCTATCACGGCTTGAATGACAGTTGCAGGGATAGTAAAGACAACATCAAAGAAACCTGTGAGACGACAGCTCTGAGTTTGTCAGATACCCGATGATCAGGCATTTTAACCGAACGCTCGAACATCGTTTCTGCTTTTAGCCGGATCACATTTAAATTACTCACAGTCAAACTTCGATAGCCTGCTTTTTCAACCGTTTTCTATGCGACAAGAAGTCATCCTTCTAAAGCTTTTGGAACGTTTTTTTTTTTTTTAACCAGGGCAGACTGTTGTGACCACGGTGATTCTTTACAGATTTCTCAGAAAGGTTAGGAGGATTATAGCAGAAGGCCAAGAGGCCAAATTTAGTTCCTAGGTAATAAATGTGATATATGAAGCTACTTTGTTTCCGTTAAAGGACTGTAGATGAACACATTGTGCCTCCTGTGCATCAGGCACAGAAATGGCAGCATTTGTTTTTTTTTTAATAAAAAGGGAAATTCCTTAAACAACACTTGCCACGTATGCAAAGACAGAAACTTTTTAAAGAGGACCAGCGGGAATAAAGAGACTACAGATATTAGACATTGTTCCAAACGAAAAGCTGACTTTACATCTAGATTAAAAAAAAATAAGTAAACAATGAACAGACCATTAAAAGTTGAAAGCAGCACACATTTGCACTGTACTCATTTTAATCAACTGTATCACGTTTCTAAGTTTACATGGAAGAAAATATTTGAACTTTTAAGCGACTGGAAAGAAAAATGACATCAGTAAGACTTTTATGTACTGCATAATCATTTTATGCACTAACAACGATAGTAATGACTCTTCACTGTTTTTGACACATTTATCAGACCACTACCCAGTGTGAGATTCTAGGCCACAGCTTCTATGTTTCTAGTAAATTTTAAAATTTGCTTCTTCTTTCTGTCGTGTTGAACCCAGTAAAACACTTTTTTTTTTTATTAAGGAGCTAAAATACAATTATTTACTTATATTCCTGAACAGAAATTGGTTAAATGTTGCGCTTGATCCAAGGTCACAGCTCAAATTTGGGCATTAAAATATTAATTTAATCATTTTCCGTTTTAACAAAGTTTTTGACAGATTTCTAAATTGTATCTGGGTTTTCTTGATTTGGTGATCTGTTAAATTTAATAACTGCTGTATTAGTCCAAAAAACACCCCACAGATTTTATATACCAACACTAACTGATACAGAAGACACTTCATACGAGGTATGATCTCTTCTGGATGTGATGCAAGCAGTCACCTCTCTGGATGGGAACTGCTTTCCATTCCTGAATGAGTGCAGCCGACAGCCACCTATGCAATGGTCACTGGTTGTAGCTGCCTCTGATGAACGCATCCACCTAGGCATGTTCAGCAGGAAACATATCAGGACTAAAGGAAAAGGCCAAGGAAGTGTCTGAATACTCTTCTGATCCAGAAAGGCCTGCACCACTCTGAGGGCGAGTTGTGCTCAAATAGCCGCCACAGGCCTGGCTCAATTACTCATCTCTGTCCTGTGAGATTTCCACCAAGCTCAACCAGATAACAGACTTTCTCTCATGGACATACAGATACATACACAGTTTCTTTGTATTCTGAAACCTGTGGCTTGCAAATGTAGTAAATTGAACTTATTCCGAGTCAATTCTTTTCTGTTCGGTCAACAAATAATCTGACCACCAAACCAACTACAACCAGTATTTACTCAGAGAACACGTTTGGGTTTTCTAAAATATTGACTTAAAATGATTTACAGAAATTGATTTCAAGCAGAGACTGAAAACAGAATTCATGACAGAAAAATTGTGATTCTTATTGTGACTCATTAACAATAAATTATAATTGTAATTATGTGGGAAAAAGGACATTTAGATTTGAGAACATAAGTGTTTGTAATGTTTAAATGTATTATTGCACTGCTCTGAAAAGACAAACACAACCCGCACCAGCCTAACACTGAAACTAGTAAAACAAAAACATTTTTAAAGAACACAAACTAAAGGGAAACAAGCAAATTTACTCTGAAAACTAAACAAAACTCATAAACTGATATGGTTTAACTTCAACAATGACTCAAAGCAAACGCCTGGTGCGTCTCCATCTATAAAGTCAGTGTGCTTGCTGAGAATAAACATGAAGTAGGCGTGTAGGTGGGAAAACAGAGGTTAGTGAGTGGTCACGCTACCTTTGGCTTTGGGGTATTTTTTGAGCTCCTGCTGCAGGGCGTCCAGAGGGAACGGACACAGCTCCTCCACGCGGACGAGTGCTGTGTTCTGGTTGGCTGCTGATGTCTCCCTCTGTTTCAGCAGGGCATAGTAATGCTTCCCAGAGCACAGCACCACCTTCTGGACACTGTGTGCAAAGAAAAAACATTGGATTGGGCTCTGCGTTTTGGCTACCTACATTCATGTTTTTATGGTTCTTTAAAACATCTGAACACGTGCAGTTTCATGTAAACACACCGATAACAATCACACACCCACACTGCAGATTTAATAAAACGTCTCAAAGTCTTCTCTACCTTTCTGCTGACACAGAAGTATCACCCAGCACTGGCCTGAAAGACGTTCCTGGTGCCATCTCAGTCAGACTGGACACGGCCCCCTGGGAAAACAGAATACGTGCTTCAAGCATCGGGATGGAAGCTTCTCTGAAGAGCTGGATGTGTCAAATCTGTCCTTGGAAACATGGCCCTAGGGACCGATTGGCGACTTCCTGGCAACAACTGGCCGCTAGAGAAAAGAGCTTATATTCCTGAAGTGGTTGGCAAGTGGTTGCTGGAGGCTGCTGGCTGTTGCTAGGTAAAATTGATTGCAAAGAGGGTGCTGCACCAAAATCCTCCTTGCGATTGCTTTGGTTGCTAGCAGAATCGCCAAGCAGTAGTGAAACTCTGCTGCACCCAACACCTTTCACAAGGTCCAGCTTTTACTTTGAAAACTGCACGCAGAGTTTGTTTTTGTTTGTTGGTGGTGGTGCAGCACCGTAAACCCGTTTATGACCAGTTTTATTTAGCAACTGCTAGCAATCTTCAAATACCACTCGCACAACAGTCACAAAAATATTAACATTTTCCACTAGCGACCGCTGGTATCCAGGCCTTTAGACTCGACTGAGCGAGGCCTAAAGTACTCACGGAAAATCTCAGCAGAGTCTTGGGTCCAACAACAATGAGAGGCTTGCGGAAGTTTCGAACCATCTGCCTCCGGAGCAGGTGGAAGTACTGAGCGGAGGTGGTGGGGTTGACCACGAACATGTTCACAGTGTCGCCGTCCACACCCTCCTCCTCACTGTCGCACATCTGCGAGACGAAGAGTCTTTCAGGTAATGTGCAACTAAACATTAGCTTAAGTATCTTCATCTCTTGTAAAACTGTGACATGAATATGCATGATTTTTTTTAATACCTCACCTGCCAAAGATGACACAAAGTAAGTGTTAAGTATGCAAAACCTCCATTTAGCGTTCGATAAATTGCGTCTATTATCGAGGAAATGATTTTAGAAGCAGCCTCAATCCGATGCAATTTGTCTGCTGATTGCTTGCAGCCCATTAAGAAACATGATCTGTGATGATTTGCCATTGATCAAATCTGTACATAATGTGCTCCTGACTACACAGCCTTCCTCTTCACTGAAGGAACCAGCTGTATCATCACATAACAAGCTTTTCATTTTAAATCAAAACTCTTATGGACTACATTAATGTTTAAAATCTCACCTACAGAACCTTTAATTCTCATTATGTGGTTACCATTTTTTCTATTTAAACTATGGTATTATTTGTGGTCCATGGATAAAGCTCTCTGCGTTACACTGCATTTGTTATTACAGCTCAACTCTACAAAGGCAGAAGTGAAAGGATAATCTCTTTCCTGGCAGAGGTAAAACATTAAACCCCCATGGAAACTACTCATGTGTTGTTACATTTACAGTTACATTTACTCTGTTACATTTACTTGAGAACGTTTTTGAAAAAAAAAAAAAGTACTTTTAAAGTACTCTTTATTGCGCCATACTTTTTACTTTTACTTGAGTACATTTGTGAAGAAGAAATGTTACTTTTACTCCGCTATATTCGGCGATATTCGACTTGTTAGTTTTTTTAATAATTAGTTTAACACATTAGATAATACTGGTAATAATGAGTTATGCCGCCAGTGGAGTTTCCTGTAACTATTTTACCAATCAGATGTGGCCATGCAGTCACATGACCAATCAAGCGACTGATGAATCTGCAGGATCTTAAATTATAGTTATGTCATTTGTTCAGAACCAAAAGAGAGACGGGAAATGTCTTTCTCCCATGTCTTTAACTTTAGCACAGCTTCAGATTTTTTATTACCACAAAAGTAGTAGTGTAATGGTTAGAGAATACTATGTGGTCCAATATTTGACCTATATCCAACTAATAATTCAAAAATATCAGCTGTTCATTTGATTAATTTCAAACGTGGTGGATCTGTTGCCAGGGTAAATACAGTGCTGAATTCGAGGTCTTTAGGCTGAGCGACTCTTACATTTTGGCCAAAACTTGTTCTGTGTCACCATCCTTTCCCCTTCAGCGAGCGCTGCCAACACGCACAGGCGTGTTTGTTCAAACGTCCCCAAAGAACACCTTACCCTAACCTAAAACCAGAGTCTGATCTTAATCCTCAAACAGAGCCGGACAAAAAGTTCCAAGTTGTAAAAAACCCCCCAAAAAACAACATATTTATTACTCTGATGAAACTACCACAAAGACACCGGAACAACTACACACTATGCTGATGCACTTGTACCATTTTGGTGAATGAGTCACAAAAAAACTGCAACCCACAATCTGCTCATTCCACACACACGCACACTGAGGATATTATTATTACCCTCCTTTCAAATCATTATCTTGCTTGCCTGTATGTGAAACAATTAAGGGATGTTTAAACTGTAGCTTTAACAAAATGGTTTCATAATCTCTGTGAACAGGCTCTGCACTAGTATGATACACTGACGGAGCACTTGTTTATCACAGTATAACACAAAGTCGGTGAAGCTTCAGGGATATCACTGTGTCCAGTTATGAAGCATAAACTCTTCTGAATCCATTTCATCTGTTTGGTGCAAACTGAAGCAACAACACTGAGCTCTCTTTATCCCTCCAGACTGAAAAGGATTCATTATGGTTTATGCTTGCTGACTTTGTTTTTACTGTTAGGGTCAAGTGTTTAATTTTGTTGGGGCAGTACATGAGGAATTGGTTGTGTGACTGTGTCATTCTTGATAGGAGTTATCAGGAAAAATGTATTCTGTGTGTAGACAAATGAAAGAGTGTTTGGAATATTGTAATGAAGATGCCAACAGGACATGGCTAGTTCATCAAATCTGAGCTTAAGTAGCTTTAAGAACTTCATGACTTTCTGTAGTATTAAGTAGCGGGTTAAATAAACAATAGTGAACTTAAGCGATTGATACTGAGCTATTTCATAATTAGAAACACACAGTCCTGACTCACTGACCTGGAGGAAGCGCTCCATACGGCAGGAGGAGTGTTCAGGTCCAGCTCCATCGTATCCGTGAGGCAGCAGGATCACCATCCCACACTGCAGCAGCCACTTGGCTTCACCTAGAAACACAACAGTTTCACCTCTGCTGAAATCGCTTTTGCGTCAACCATTTATTAGCAAACACAGCAGAGGGGTGGGAAGCTCACCTCCTGAGAGGAAAGTGTCAAAGACAATCTGCGCTCCGTTAAAGAAATCTCCAAACTGAGCCTCCCAGATGGGCAGAAGCTTTGGCTGCGCGATGCTCATGCCGTATTCAAATCCGAGCACAGCCTCCTCAGACAGCGGGCTGTTACACACCTACAAAGACATCACAATTTTTTGGTTTTTTTTAATGCTGACACTGATTCTGATGGTTTCAGCTTCTTTGCGAGAGCATTACCTCCAGGAAACCTGTCTGCTCAGGACTGATGTGATTCAGAGGGATGTACATGTCGTTGGTGTCCTGGCACACAACCATGGCATGCCGCTGACTGAATGTACCTCTTCCAACGTCCTGTCCACTGATACGGATATTAAAACCTGCAGTGAGAATAGCTTAAAGTTTACAGGAATTCCCAGGAATTCCCAAACTGGGAATGAGCCATTTATACTCGCTGCTAAAAACACCAGACAAAATGTGACAGACCTTGGCAGAGGAGAGAGCCAAAAGCGAGGGCCTCTGCTGTCGACCAGTCCAGTTTGGTTCCCTCTTCCAGCTTCTGCAGCCGTGCCTGAGTTTACAAAAGCAAAATAATTTAACTGCTGTGATGTTTGTAAAAGACAACGTGGCAGAAGGGTTAAAAACAACGATCCTGGTACCTGTACGTGGGTTTTTCCGAGGTGGCTGTGCAGCTGGATTTGCTCAGGGATATCCACAGATTTCACTCCCACAAACTGCAGCAGAGGAATGGGGACGCCAGTGTCCCAGGTGGTGACTCTAGCCTGGGGTTCCACAAGATCCCCCCAGCGGCCCTGCAGGTTGGTGGGTGGAGGGCTGTACAGGGT
Organism: Hemichromis elongatus; assembly: GCA_015108515.1. Taxonomy (NCBI): domain Eukaryota; kingdom Metazoa; phylum Chordata; class Actinopteri; order Cichliformes; family Cichlidae; genus Hemichromis; species Hemichromis elongatus. The sequence continues at coordinate 27,301 of VUQR01016535.1, forward strand.
CATGTTGGACAGCTTGTCGTTGAGCATGCCGTAGTATTTGGTTTTGATCTCGTTGCGCTCAGCTTCTGTCATCAGACCCTCCGATATCAGCTGGTCCGAGTAGGCGTCTGGGATGCTCTTTCGGGACCTGCGAGGAGCAAACAGTAGGAGATGATCTGATTATTGCCCTGTATACCTTTTAATTAGACAACCAAGATTGCCCTGTGTGCAGACTCAAGCCTTAATTCAAGGGGCATTAACCGTTGGGATATTATACCTTCAGATGCTCAAAAGCAACTGGACGGCTGCCAGTGATGGGTTTTTTATTAGTTCATAACAAAGTAAACAAACAACACTCTGAACGTGAGAAAAAAGTATACAACTCGCATATGTTATTGTTTCACTTGAACTTTTACTATAATGTTAAAGGAGTTTCAAAGAGATGCTGATGTAACTGAATTATTATTATTATCATTATTGGGCTAAAAAAATCCAAAATAAATGGAAAGAGATAGCAAAAACCTTTGAAGTGATCAAATCAAAAGCCTGGTTTGTTCTTAACATGAATGACTATGCGGGCCAGCTCAGCAACACTAAAAGCTCTGAAAACAACAGAGGACAACTAAAGTGGATGGTGACATAATTCTTTCCTTGGTTAAGAAACAGCCCTCTGCAGCACAGAGCCAAGTCAAGAACACTCACATGGAGGTCGGCGTATAATTGTCAAGGTCTAGCCTTGATGAATGTAATTACAAAGGGTTTACAACAAGGTGGAAAAAAAAAAAACACTTGTTACAAACACAACAAGGACTGATTGGAATTTTCTAGAAAACATCTAAAAGAAAACAATTGGGGGACATTTAAAACCAAGGTCAACTTGTACCAGAGTGATGGGAAGAGGGAATTATGAAGGAGGGACGGATACCACAGTGTCTGTCAGACACGGTAGAGGTGATGTAATGGTATGGGCATGCATGATCGCCAGTGAACAGGACTGCTGCTGTGTATTAGGTAGCAGGATGAATTATGTACTGTACACAGCTATACCCTCTTCTTTAACCACATACTGCAAAACTGATGAGACAGCACTCGACAGTGCAAATGGATAATAACACAGAGCACACTGCAAAAGAAAGCAAGAGCTTCTCAAAGCAAAGAAATTGGATATTCTTAAAAAGCCAAGTCGGTCACCTGACCTCAGCACAAACAGCATGTTTTTCACTTACTGAAGGCAAAACTGAAGGCAGAGACCCACAAACAAGCAGCTACTGAAGGCAGCTGCAGTGAAGGCCTGGCAGAGGTTCTCAATGAGGGACACGCATCACGTGAAAAGGATTTTATTCCCAATATTTTATTATTATGTTTATTTGTCCAATTAACTGTGAGCTTCTCAAAATGGGGACTATATTACAATGGCTGCATTTAAAAAAAACAGTTAAACCCCTTTATTCAATCCCCATGTGTTTAAACACCATCTTCTCTTCCCCCTCACCCTCCAAACAAGTCACAGCGTATAGCCTTCCACCCCCGGCCATGCTGGAGGTCGCTTCCTGTTAAGAGAGTTCTCTCTCGCCACTGTCGCCAATTGCTTGCTTTTAAAGGCTCAGTTTATTGTCGCAGTTCTCGCTTTAATGTGAAGAAGTACTACGTAAATACAACTGAGTTGAACACAATATTCTCTACTGTATTGAAATTCTCATTTGAAACACTATAATTTAAGCTTGCCTCTCACATATAAATGATAATTCCACCATTACCCAAATGCATCATTACAGATAGACAGCATTTTATCTCAAACATGCAAATATAATTGAAATAAAAAGAGAAAAAACATTTTAAAAAATTTAAAAATCATCAAGTTTTCATATTTATATCTATGTCTACTGAAAGTGTGCGCTCGAAAAGCACTGCTATAACTGAAAAAAAAAAAATCCGGGATTTACCACAATAGCACCGGGATCAGGCAACAACCACTAAATATGTATAAAAATCATAAAGAATTAATTTTATCCTTAAAAAGAATTTAAAAAAAAATCTTAATATACAAAAAAAATTGAACACATGTCAAATATTCAAACACAAGTAAACCCGTTGGGTATCTATCAGTATAGAAAAGCTCAAATGAGATTGCTAAGTAAAAGTGATAGATTTAACTAACCGGATGATCTTGTACATTGCCGGGTTGGTGAAAAAAGGCTCGTCCAGCTCATTGTGGCCCCACTGACGGTAACAGATCAGGTCCAGGATGACATCTTTCCTGAAGTGCCGCTGGTAGTCGACAGCCAGCCGAGCGGCTCGCAGCACCTCCTCGGCGTCATCTCCGTTTACATGGATCACAGCACAGTTCACCATCTTACCTGTGCAACAAATGTCGCCAATTACAACATGATGAAGGTTCCACTTTACAAAGTAAAATTACACTGACATTGGATAATTTAAAAGACCTTTCAGATATCCAATTACACCGTGTGCATTATATTATACGTATACAGGAAATAATCCTTATTCAAAACCCTCATGAAACTGTTTGACTTAGGCCTCAGGTTGTATGCTATACTCATTTTAGTCCCATCTGGAACTTCTATAAAGAAAAAAAAACATTTAATTTTTGTATAGAAACAAATGCAGCATCTCAAGTTTGTGAATCTGCCTGACTAAAGCCTGCTCTTTGATTAAGTTGAAACACAGTAGACACAATGTCAGGTCATAGGACGTTTTAACATTCGCTGAACCTCAATTTGACACTGATCTCAGAAACCTTTTTTTTTAAATACTCAAGAATGAGCTCCAAAAACTTTGAAGCTGTGACGTTTTAAAAGTTTAGATAAAGTTAATCTGCAACTCTCCTCACACGCTTTTTATTTCGTGCCTGCCTACACAGGAATGCTGATGAGAAGCTTTCACCGACCGACATCGCTGCAGTACAAAGACGATCGTCCTCTCTCCGACGGGGTGGTGTAGCCCACTTGGTTATTCACGATGAGGTGGATGCTCCCACCCACTCTGTAGTGAGGAAGATTTGAAAGGGTCAGAGTTTCAGGAACGATCCCTTGACCGGTGAACGAGCCATCTCCGTGAATCTGTTGAGAAAGGAGAAAAAATAAACAGTTAACTCATCATACAAATAAACATCATTTGACAAATCCTGCTGTTTTATACTGACCCGATTAGTTTGCAGGAGTATAGAATGACATGGTCATGTTAACAATCCATTAAATGTGTCATCTACAAAGGCCTTCAAGGTCATTTTAATGACTTATTGGTCAAAAATTGACAAAATAAATAACTTAGAAGCTATGATTCTTACAAGTGTGGTGTGTGTAGTCAACATGCAGACAGTACAATTATAAAGATTTAAAATATGTCATATTTGACCTCCGACCTCTCCTTCAAGGTGAACAGAATGATCTGAAGGTCAAATTGATAATGCTAAACAGAGCGATTTAAAACTATTATTTTTAACACCATTGTTTGTATTGACAACATATAAGCATTTATGGGAAGGAAATAGGAGCTATTTGTGTTAGTTTATTAAATTCCACACTAACACACAAATCACTTGTTGTAGCAAGTTTTAAAATATGTCCTCGTGGGTGCATGCGGTTGTGTTACCTGCAGACAGATGACTTGGTCCCCTGGTTGGGCGTCGTCTTCGGGCGAGTAGTCGCCTTCTTTCCGGAGCTGCTGCCTGGCTCTGGTTTTGCCCTGAGCCACAGGGTTGATGGCCTCAAGGTGAGATGGGTTGGGCAGCATGGTGACATGAAGGGGGTGTTTGGCTCCGAAATCCAACTCCACCGAAGAGGTGAGGTGAGAGAGGACGTCACCGATGGCCGGCGAGGTGTCGGGGAACTCGCTTAGACCGCGCATCTTACGGAACATAAGCTGGAGAGAAAAATGAAGGAAGCGCAGCTTTATCCGACACCGTCTCAGTTTTTGTTTGTTTTGTGGCAAAGGCGAACAAAAGATCGTGACTAAAATGAAGCATACAGGTCAGATTAATATCCAAACCTCAGGTGGGAACTTGAGCAGGCCTGTCAGGAGGTTAAGTCGGCCTCGGTGAGGCATGCCAATCACAATGTCAGTGACTCCACTGTGGACAGATTGGTGAAAGAGCTCAAAGAAAAACCCCATCATGCTCTCTGCTCCCTCTCCTCCGTAACGCTTCACGGTAGCAAACTTGGTGGCCAGAAAGTGGTCGAATTCCTGAAGGTTAAAAGAGAAATGTTAAAAAGTGGATGTCAATTAGATCAGCTGCTACAATCCTTTTTTATTACTCTTCTGAAACCCACCTGAGACTCTAGCATGATCTTGGCCAGCTGCCTTTTCTCCTCTGGAGAGAAATTCCTTCTCTTAAGCTCCTCGAAGCGGTCAGCGAACCACTCCCTTTCATCCAGATTGCTCAGCTGGCCGGTCTCCACTGACAGGTGGCCGCAGTAGGCTTCTTCCAGGTAGGCCTCAACCTCCTCCACCGAAGCCTGCGCTTTCCCAAAGTGCCGCAAACCTGCAGAATCACATGTAACGAATAAAGCAAGAAACGCGTAGCTGTGAAAAACAGCTATTCACAGATAAATAAACACTGTGTTTACAGGGGCTGTTTTGCCTCAAATCACTGAAATTATATTTAAAAAAAAATAAAAAATAGTTGGTGCAGTGACAGCAGTGACTAGATAATATTTCACAAATGAGATGAAGCTAGAAAATATGTTAAGAAGTAATGAGAGCAAACTACATTTAAATAATAAATCTTACATACGTTAAAATTTCTAGAGATATTTTCAGGACTTTAACTTGCAATTATTTCACTCTGACTTTACATTTTTAAACCAAAAATCTAAATTCTCAAATGTCGTGTAACGACGACCAGTTGACGTTCAGAGACTGCTGAGCTACTGGGAACAGATAGAAAAGGAGGAAGACTGATTCAAGGTACACAGAAGAGCAAATTGAAGCACATGGGCTACAGCAGCAGTAGACCTCACCAGGGCGCCATTCCTCGCTGATAGGAACAGGAAAAAGAGGCTTCAATTCACACACCTGACCTCAGGCGTAAACAGCCTGGAATAAAGATCCATCCTGCCTTGCCAGAGTATTGCTGCTGACCATGTCCCTTTATGACTGCAGTGTAGACGTCTTCTGATAGCTCATTCTGAGTTTTGTGTGAAATGGTTCAAATTTTGCTGCTTTACATAAGCCTGCTGTAAACTTTTAATTTTTTTAACCTCATAATTAGGCGTAATAATGTTGTATTGACAACATTGCAACCACTCAAATATTGTATAACAAAACATAAAGACAACTTTATGTGCATCTTCCTTAAAGCCTTAAAGAGTTCATGCTTTAGCATTGTCATAGATAAAAATGGTGTGTGTTGCTTTCTTTTCTCCCCTACAGCCAGTGTGGAAGAGAACCCTTCGCTTTCAGAGACAACAGATGATCAACCAGGTGTTGTGCAAGAATAGCACATACTGACAAGTAAGTACAAGTTCTGATCAACACCGAGAGTCCTCAGTTAAACATCAACACTGGGATGAGCAGGATTTCATATTGAAAGGTAAGCACCGCTTTTTAAAAAGCAATAGTACCAATTTTCTGCATCTCCTCTTTCACTACATCCACAATTCTTCTCTGTTGTCTTCCCCTTTTCCTCTCTAAGTTTGTCATTAATTCTGAGCTGTCCCTGTAATGTACCAATTTGTAATTCTGTCCATCCAGGTCACCCCCAATTACATTTTTGTATTTTCAAATCTGCCACCTGCAGCTCAATCTTCTGTCTTTGTCAGGGCCACCGTCTACAAACCATACCTCACTCTCACTTTGTAATCTTTTCTATGCTGTTAGGTGAATATGTAAACCAACCACTGTGGAGCCAATAAAAACACTGCTTATAAGCAGGATATTACATTAGGCAAAAAAAAAAATGCCTGAGCAGGTATGTTTGGTTTTCCAGAGCCTCTTTAGTTAACATTACAT
>VUQR01016536.1:0-16285 GCA_015108515.1 Hemichromis elongatus
AAATAGCACAATGTATACAAAACATATACATGCATCCAAGTTACTTACTGATACATATCTGAATAAGAAAGAAGAACATGTGTGAAAAGAGTGTAGCTATTGTAGTGTTTACAGTGTGTTAGGTGGATGAGTTGTACAGAGAGATGGCCATAGGCAGGAATGGTTTACTGCGTCGTTCAGTGGTGCATTATGGGTAACCTCAGTCTCTCACTGAACGTGCTCCTGTGGCTGACCAGCATGTCATGGAGTGGGTGGGAGGTGTTATCCAACATTGTCTTTATCTTGGACAACATCCGCCTCTCCGACACCACCTTAAGGGAGTCCAGCTCCATCCCCACAACATTACTGGCCTTACGGATCAGTTTATTGAGTGTGTTGGCATCTGCGACCCTCAGCCTGCTCCCCCAGCATGCAACAGCGTAGAGGATTGCACTGGCCACAACAGACTCGTAGAAAATCCTGAGCATTGTCTGACAGATGTTGAAGGACCTCAGTCGCCTCAAACAATAGAGACAACTCGGGCCCTTCCTGTAAAGTGCTGTGGTGTCCATAACATTGACTCCGTGGATTGAAACAGGGGTCAAGTGTTTCAGTGCAAAGCAGTGATCAAATCCAAGGGTGGATATTATGAAGAATCTAAAATCTAAAACATGCGTTCATTCATAGTTTGAGAATCTACAATGTAAACAGTCACGACAATAAAGAAAAACCATTAAATGAGAAGCTGTGTTCAAACAGGGAATCCCAAGAATCAGAGTTTAATTTCCTTTGATTAAAGTTTTACACATGGTCCCAACAATGATGGCAGCCTCCCTGTCTTTAGGGACTGTTGTGACTGTCCTTGTATTTTGTGTCATTAGTTCAGGGCGGCTGGCGGTCAGCAGAACTCTACCGGACTCTCTCACCACGTGGCAGATAAAGGCTGTCGGCATGTTCAAGAACGGCGAGTTTCTTTTATTTACTCATCTGTAACAGCTTTTAGTTTTTAAGCGTGCTCTTCATTTTTCTGCTCCTCAGTATGCAGGGATAAATAAAGTCGGATGGTTCCCGTTTGTCCGACAGGTATGTGCGTGGCAGATCCCGTCCAGGTGTCGGTCCATCTGCCGCTCAGCATGGACATCCCGCTGCCCTATCAGGTGGTCAGAGGAGAGCAGCTGGAGCTGACGGGCTCCGTGTACAACCAGCAGCTTGACAGTGTTAAGGTACACAACACCCAACTACATATCCCATGATCCTCTGCCATGCATCCCTGTGGGGTTCCCATGTTGGTTGAGGAAACGCTCCTCTCCTGTGAGGACCAGTAGAATGGCTTGGATGGGGTAGCTGTGGCTTCACTGATGAAGAATTTCTGTTCTGTCCGTCCTCACCCTCAGTACTGCGTGACGCTGACGGTCGGCCCGGCGATCTGCCTGCTCAAGTCTCAGCCCGTGATTAGGCAGGCAGGGCTTCGCTCTACAGCATGCAGATGGAACAACATACTAGGAAAAGGGGTGGAACCGGTGACCTTCACCCTGCTGGGTCTGGAGCCTGGAGAGCACACCCTGACCTTCACCCTGAAAACGCCCAGCAGATCGGAAGACATCGTCGAGAAGAAACTGCGAGTGGTGGTACGTACCTGCACAGAGACGATGTCAGGATAACCTGTTAAAGACATATTATTGGTCAGATATTTGAAAATGAATGTTATGAATGCTGGATTGTGTCAGGAGTATGAAAGTGAACAGAAACACTGATGCTAATAATCACATTAGCAAGGGGTGTCCAAATTCTTGGGTTGCATCCTCCGCGTTTGTAGACCGATTACGTCACAGCGACGCGACGTAGGCTGTCCAAATCCGTAGACTCCTCAGAATGTGGCCGCAAAATGAGTCCTCATTTCTCCAGATTTTGAGCATGGGTCAGGTGTTCCCCCCATATCCCAGAATTCATAGTGTGGCCCAGCCAATTCCAGTTTCCAACAATGGCCTAAGTTTTAATATTGCTCTTATTACACTTTCTGGGTCACAAAACTTTTAAGATAATTTCAGGCGAGAATGTGGCTGCTCGGTTTATCAGGACATCACATATTTGCAAACGTGCTCTGACGGTTTCAGAGATGCCCGTTCCCCACCAGCTCGATAACTAGCCAGCTGGGAGAACACCGAACTCCCGGCACATCCCCCCGCAGTCTTCCTCTACTCGGGTTAAACATGATATATAAGTCACTTAGATAACTTAAACATGTTATTGTTTGGCTTTTTTTAGTGTTTTATTTCTTCCTGAGTAAATCGGCTCGGCTGAGATTACAGATGAATAAACGTCAAAAAGTGTGAGATAATGGAGAGGTTACTCCAGGGTCCTGTTATGATAGCAGGGAGCAGACGGCTACGTCCACACGTACGCGGCTGTTTTGGTTTGTAAGAACTCCTGCCAGGGTGGAGATTTTATAAAACCTCAGTTTTTAGCGTTTAACTTGGAGTTATTTTTTCAAAACCGCATGTGTGGACTGGATTTTTTTTTTAACTAAAATGAAAAAGGAAAATCTCTGTTTTCAAAAATACCCGTGTACGCATGGATTTAGCCCGACACAGCTGGTGACACAAGTCTGAAGGCTCGACTGTCCAAATTCACCAGCCGCTCACTTCCGGCCTGATGAGGACCCAGCCCACATAGACTGTGACGGCGGGGTCCTCAGGAGGATGCAGCCCATGAATTTGGACACCCCTGCAGAGTCATGCTCTCGGTGCCCCTCACCAGCCTGCTGCTTACAGTGTTTCAGTGTAGAGAAGCTCCTGACTGAAACCAGACTGCTGCCTGTAAAGTGATGCTAAGGTTGGTTATGTTTCCAGCCTGAAGGAGTGAGGCGGGAGGTGAGCTCTGGAGGAAGACTAGACCCACAGGGAGTGTATGGTACGTAGGCTCTGTGAAGCTCTGCTTCACCTAAAGTGTTTGCTGATGTCAGTCTGTCCTGGGTGGTTTTATGACTCTGCAGGCTCGGAGAAGAGGACAGTGGAGCTGAAGAACCAAGTGCCGATCAACATGGTTCCCAACACGGATGTGGAGAGGATGCTGACAATCAATGGTAACAAGCGAAGCGCATGTGTCGCTGCAGAGCTGCACGCCAAAGCCACAAACAAAATCATGTTTGTTCTGTGTACCAGGCGAGGTGCTAGGGGAAGTGCTGTCGGTGGCACACAACCCCGAAGGCTTCCGGCAGCTCATCAACCTGCCGGTTGGATCGGCAGAGGTGGAGCTCGGTGGCCTCCTCCCTCTCATCCAGCTGTTTCAGTACCTGGAAACATCACGCAGCTGGAACGTGCTGGGAGAAGACATCCAGAAGAGCGCAGCTAACATGAAGAGAAAGATCAGGGAGGGTGAGGAGGCACCGACAAGGCCCCGATGGTAGCACAAAGGGTCAACAGTTCATTTACAATGTGTGTGTGTGTGTGTGTGTGTGTGTAGGCCTCGTCAGCATCAGTTCATTCAGACTTGGAGACTCCAGCTACAGCATGTGGAGGAATAGAGAGCCCAGCACCTGGTAGGTAAACATCAAAGCCTCGGCAGCAGTGTCCTCCTCATCTGTCTGCAGGTGAGACAGAATGGACCTGTAGTTTAATGAGAGGGTGGTCAGCCACTGGACAGGATCAAACTTGTAATGGAGTATTTGAGTTTAACAGCATAGCTTCCTTCTAAAATAAAGGAAACGCATGAACACATTCAGGTGAGATGTTTTGCTGTAATAAATCCCAGACTCGCTTGCGGATAAGCACGTTCCTCCTCGTGCTTTCGGCGCCATCTGCTGGTTGGTCCTGTGAATGATTCGGTGGTACTTCTGTCCCTCTCTGCTGTCTGTCAGGATCACGGCCTTGGTGGTGAGGGCTCTGGCTGCGGCCGACCCCGTGGTCTCCGTGAACCATCAGACTCTCTCAGAGTCTGTTACCTGGCTGATGTTCAAGGCTCAGCAGCCGAACGGATCCTTCACAGAGGAATCCCCCTACAAATCCAACAGAATCTTGGTCTCCACCTCCTCTTATTCCATTCCTTCTTCTGCTCTCATTCGAATGCTTCTTGTGGTGAGACAGAGCTTTTTGTAATTTTGTGTATTGTGATTGGCTGCAGGCTGAGGGGACAGATGCAGTGGACCAATTGGTATATTTGACATCCTTTACACTGATTGCTCTACACAAAGCAACGCAGATTAGAAACCGGATCCTGCAGCTTCAGGTGAGACCACACCTCCTCGTCTCATCACTCTGAGCACTAAACAAATGAATACTGAACAACCTGCTTATAAACCGCCCTGCTTTTAGATGCACGAGGACAGCATTAGTTCTGCTGCAGCCTACATTTCCCAGCACGCTTTGAATGTAAAGAGCGTGTACGTACGTGCGGTGGCGACCTATGCCCTGACCCTTCATGACCCGAGCAGTGACACATCCTCCAAGCTCATCGACAGCCTGGAGGACCTGGCACGACAAAAAGGTGCATGAGTGTTTTCTGTTCGCTTCTTTCTGATTTACTCTCTGTTAGTTGGATGGCAGTTTTTTTTTGAGTTATTGTTTTTTAGACTGTTTGATGGATTTGTTATGAACTACTCAAAGGATGCCTTGATAATATTCAGAAGTTAAATTCTCAAGTCAGTGTGCTTCTTTTCCTTTACATTTATTTGGGGGTTTGTTATAGTACATACAAACAAAATAAAATAAAAGTTAAAAAAAAATACTGAACAGAATGAAGCAACAGAATCTGTGGGGTTAAGAAAAAACTAATTATACACATATGTAAACATAGTTGTCGCAACCGGATCCGGGGCGACCCATCGTCTGTCCAAATACTCCTCCAATAAACTAAATTACGTTGCCACAGAAACCCGAAAGTCAGTAGGACACCTCCAAACTCCCAAGCCCATTACGTCCAATCAGTCCTGTCCCAAAACGCCATCCAACCTGCCCCTTACATCCAAAGAAAGATAGCCGGACAGGACCCGATGTCTGATCCTCTCCCCGACAGGTCCAGCGCCCTCTGCAGTCCAAACCAATTTGAACCCAGACCGGGGAATAACAAAGCCCCAGTCTCTTAGAGCCTAGCCATCTGCGTGCGCCTCAGAGAGTCAAAACCAGAAGCAGTTCGAATTCCAGAAGCCATCCTACACTTCCAAAACACATGAGAATGATTGGTGTCCCAGTCCCCACATAGTCTCCAGCATTGTTGGGGTGTTTTCAGCTGCTTGCTTTTGATGTAAGGAGTGATAAAAAACCTAATTAAATTTTTCCAGCTATAATCTCTCCATTGTCTAGAGCTAGTGAAATTATGCTGTGAGAGACATACGGATCGCCAATCATCCTCTGACAAATCAAGATGTAGTTCAGATTACCACTTTTGTTTATTTTATATTGTTTCATTCCTGTTCAAGTTTCGCAAACCGTTATATAATTGCGATAAAATTTTAGATGGAAGATTTTTAAACGCTCCTTGTGTTATTTGTATTATCTGGCTTCCTTCTCTCAAGACCTTCTTCCTAATTTCTGTATTACAAAAGTGTCTTCATTGAGTAAATGAGAGCAACTACACGGATTCTGCACAAAGACGTAAACACAGAGCGCGGACCCAACGCTTTTTCACCCAAAGCCACGTACGTGGACGCGCCGTCGGGGCTCAAAACCAGAGCTCACTCATTCTGATGTGTTGGCGGGTCCGCACTCTGTGTTTACATCTTTTTTTGCACTAGATTCGTAAGCTGCAGGTTTCATCTTTCTCCAACCAAAACTGACTGAACCAACAGCAAAAGAAGATCCAAACTACGCTTCACATATAAATCGTCATGAATTCCCTCTGACTTCCTGTTTTGCCTCCACCATGATAAAATCACACTTCATCCACAGCTCTTTCTCTCTCTCTCTCTCTGTGTGATTCAATAACAGTTTCCCATTATCTTGCTTATTACCTACCAGTCTACCGTTGTTTACAGCGCTGTTGGTCGCTGTGTTTTTTTTCTTTTTTTCTTAAATGACTTCTGACAACAAAGCTTCATTTTTGCTGTTCAATGCTGAAGAAATTTAAACTTTTAAAATTATGCAAAAATTGCAAAACTCTTATCTGTCCTCTCCATCCATCCATTTTCTTCTGCTTATCCGGGGCTGGGTCGCGGGGCAGAAGCCCAAACAGAGAAGCCCCGACCTCCCTCTCCCCAGCCACCTCCAAGGCATTCCCATGCCAGCCGAGAGATATAATCTCTCGAGCGTGTTCTGGGTCTGCCCCGGGGCCTCCTTTTGCACTCAGCTCTCTCTTCACCACAACAAGCCGGTACAGCGTCCGCATCACTGCAGCCTGCACTAACCTGTCTCTCGATCTCCCGCTCCCTTCTCCCATCACTTGTGAACAAGACCCCGAGATACTTAAACTCCTCCACTTGGGGCAGGAACTCGTCCCCGACCTGGATTGGGCACTCCACCCTTTTCCGGCTGAGGACCATGGCCTCAGATTTGGAGGTGATGATTCTCATTCCCACTGCTCCACACTCAGCTGCGAACCGTTCCAAGGCGAGCTGGAGGCCGTCACCTGATGAAGCCTACGGGACAACATTGTCTGCAAAAAGCAGAGATGTATCCTAAGAACACCGAAGTGAAAGCCTTCCGCCACTTGGTTATGCCTAGAAATTCTGTCCATAGAAATTATGAACAGAATCAGTGACAAAGGGCAGCCCTGGTGGAGCCCATCACCCACCAGGTATAAGTCCAACTTATACCCGGCTATACGGACCAAGCTCTTGCAACAGTTGTATAAGGACTGAATGGCCCGTAGCAATGGGCCAGACACCCCATACTCCCAGAGCACCCCCCACAGGACCTCCCTCAGGATGCTGTTGAAGCTCTGCTGGAGGTGTGAGTTGAAGATCTTGCGGACCGGGGCATCGAACATGGTCTTCGCTATGGCCAAACTGTGGTTTGCACATTAGTCCAATAACAAAACACCGCTCGACCTTCCAGGTCTCACTGTCATTGCCCATGTGAGCATTGATGTCTCCCAGTAGGACAACAGAGTTCCCAGGGGGAGCACCCTCGGGTGCCCCACCCAGAGACTCCAAGAAAGCTGGGAATTGCCACTCGGCGCCTCGGAGGGCCTGCAGGAAGATGGGCCCTTGTCCCTTTTTTGGGCTGTGCCCAGCCAGGCCCCATGGACTAAGGCCTGGCCACTACACGTTCGTCCTCAGGCACCCTCCCCGGGCCTGGCCAATATTCCACCATTCTAATGGAATCAAATCGAATTGATTCAGGACCTAGGGAATCAGAATCAAGTCGATTCTAGAAATCAGTGACGATACCCAGCCCTTATACCGACGTGTAACACGTTCTTCCATTGCTCATGCTCCATCCATCGTTAATGCCTCGTTTCCAGCACCAGCTCGTTTATTCTGGGTTTTGGTTGTTTTCCATTCAAGTTGTGTACCACCTCAGTGCAGGTAGAGCCTAGTACGTAGGTTTCTCTCTCTGCTGGGTTTAAAACATTTTGGGTTTTTATTCTCACTAAATCTAAATAAAGTCTCTGACACAAGACAAACGCCAATTATCAGCACCAGAGAAGACAAATGAGAAAGCATGGCTTCTGCAACAACACCTACTAACTCTGTAGGTGTTACTTCCATAAACAGAGCGCGTCGTGTGTGTGGCGTCTTCTTTTGTGCATGCGGGCCACTTTGAGGGCCATGAACGTTCACACTAGACCACGTTTGCTGTCACATTTTATTTGTAGTGTGAACAACCAGACAGAAAAAAAATTGGATTTGATCAAAAGATCAGAGTTGAGCATTAAGGCCTGCAGTGTGAACGTAGCCTAAGAAATAGCAGGTACTACCACCTGATGATATGTCTGTGAAGGTTCTCAGTCATCCAGGTCATCGTAGTCTAAGGAGCTGTAAGGAAAAGGCGTCTGGACTTCTTTAGGTTGCTCTGAAGTCCAGACGCCTTTTCCTTACAGCTCCTTAGACTACCACCTGATGAACACCCCTAAAAAAACAAGTCGGATGAGTAGGTGCTAGTAGAAAAGAGACTTAAGATTCAGGAAATTAAACCTCGTCTCTTGACAGGGCCCTTTAAAGAGCACCCACAAGCATGAGGTAAACAGGCTGATATTAGACAGTCAGCCAGCATGATAGCACTTGTTCTCCCTTATGTTGCCTTTTTTCTTTTCTTTTATCCCTGTGTGTGTGTCTGTCTGTCTGTCTGTGTTTCTTTTTACATAAACAGCACATGTCTACGGCATGTCAGTAGAGCAGCAACACATTTAATTTGCACTGGACTGGAAACGGCACCTGGGCGCCCTCCAATGGAATAAAACCAGCATGGATTGTCAGTTCCTGACATAGCAATATCTGACACTTTGTACCACATTCGGCCACTGGATGGAGCAAAATCGCAAAGGACTTTGAAATAAACTTGGAAGTATTTCTGTTCAGGTAATCCAGCTGTACTCAGGTACTGGCAGGAGGCCAGTGTGACATCTGACTGGCTGAAGCCCGACGAATCCAGCGGTATGACGGTGGAGATGACGGCGTACGTCCTGTTGACTATGCTGCTTAAGGTGCTGCTACTTCCAGCTGATATTTTAGTTTTCCTCTTTTATCAAGCTCTGCAGTTCTGCTCTCAGGCGTCTTTCTGCAGTTCAATTTTTCAGTCATTTCTATCTTATTTCAAAATAATGTTGTTTTGTAAGGGGAGGATCCAGTATGCTAAACCCATTCTGTCCTGGCTGACCCAGGATCAGCACTACGGTGAAGGCTTCTACTCTGTGCAGGTAAATGTGCCTCCATCTTGTCCTGCCCCCCCAAAACCGCTCTCTGTTAACCTCTTTTGGCCTTCTTGTTGACCTTTAACCTCCCTCAGGACACCTTCTTGACCCTGGAGGCGTTAACAGAGTACAGCAGAGTTGCGTCTCAAGCCACACTTAGTCAGGACATCAGCATCCGCTACAGAACAAAAGGAATTCTGGGAACAGTCCACCTGAGCCAGAGTCGACCCGTGGCCTCGCCCTTCAAGGTGAGCATGGGTCGGTGCAGCGATGTCAGGTGCAGCTCCTGGTTAATAGTAAACCTTTGTTTTTCTTTCCCAGGTAACAAAGAATGATGACATCACCGTGTCCACAGGTTATGGTAGCGGCGTGTCCAATGTGAAGGTGGGTGTGGTTTAATTCGCCCGAAGCCACGCGGGCGGAGCCAGCTCTAACGTTCCCCCGATCTGTCCGCAGATGAAGACGGTGTACTATCAGACCGTGGCGTCTGCACAGGCCACGTGTAACTTCGACCTCACGATCGAAGTGATCAAGCCTGAATCCAGTGAGTATCTCACCTTGATGTACAGGTGTATGTGAAAGATCACAGCCACAGCTCCACTCAGAAATCTGCTGGTTTTACTGGTTTTATACTTGCAAACTCCAAAACCAGATTTCACACCAAACTGTGTTTTTCCCCTTTGACTCTTTTAAACCAAACTGTAAACATTAAACTCTTTCACATGTCCTCCTTCTTTGTCTTGATGCTCAGTCAGGTGATCAGGTAAGTAGATCCCAAAAAGTTGATTTTGATAATAGATTTTACACTTCCTGTCTAACTAACACCAACATTTACGGCGATGTTAATTCGTTTATTTTCTACTCTGTACTTCTCTTTTAAATAGAGACAGTGTCCCAGCTGTTTACCTGTAGCAGCAGCTGCCTGTCTCCAGATTAAATGTCTTCTTTCTCCTCCTCAGATCCAAGATTAAAAGCTCCTACCCTCGTCGCCTGTGTAAAGTAAGATCGCTGAGTCACTGCACGTTCGTCTTTCTCACTCATTGAAATGCTGCGTACATGAAGGCTAATTCACAGCATGTCTCCTGCTCTTGAAACTGTCATACATGTAACTACAGAAGGTGACGTCACCATGTTGGTTGGTTAGTTGTGGTTAATAGACAAACGGTAGTCTATGTTAGCTAACTCTAAAGCAGTCTATGAGGTCCTTTTGGAGCTGCAACAGTGAGTTTATGTTAAAGCCACAGATAAAGTGTCCACTCTGTGTGTCTGACGCAGTCATAGGTTCTTCAATGGTGGCTAGCTGCTCTGAAACAGCAGAATGTTATCTGTGATGTTTGTAGACGCTTCATGAATGAGGACAGTCCGACGAGTCAGACGCTCCAATTTTCCACGTCATCATCATCAAAGCACGATGGCAGGAAAATGTTTAGTAACTGAATGTAGCATAGAGGACATGTACCTGTGTTTCAGGTATAAACCTCCTCCTAACGAGGTGTTCACCGAGTCCAGCCTGACCGTGATGAAGATCCAGCTGCCCACAGGTGTGGACGCGTACCTGGAGGACCTGAAGCAGGTGAGCTGAGCTCTGATGATCAGCTGATGATGCTCAGAGAGTCTGAACATGTTCACAGTGGCTGCTGTTCCACAGCTGATGGACCCGATGCAGCCGGTCATCTCCCACTATGAGCTCGAGGGGCACACTGTCGTCATCCAGATGGACTCTGTGAGGAACCACACACACACACACACTGATGCTTTTCCTGAGCCTCTCGTGTCATCTTCCACGTGTTGTTGTCACTTCCTGTCTGACTCCCAGGTTCCCTCAGACATATTTCTGTGCGTGGGCTTTCGGATCAGGAACGCGTTTACGGTGACCGGAGCCACCAAGTCCCTGCTCAGTGTAAGCGAGCCCCAGGACAGAGGTGAGAGTCTGTAACCCATTTGGAAACATGGAGGTTCAATCCTTTCAAATTAAAAGTATCTGTTCTTTTTTTATTGCCTTCTGCCAGGTACAGTCCTTCATAACAAAAACTTATATAAATAACTCATCTGCTACAAGCAGTAAATTTAGACTCTGAGTGCTGCCCCTCAGCTGGCAAATCAGAAGGAAGTGGGCTTTTAGGGAGGAGGGAGCTTAAAGAGAGGCGTTAAAAGAGCTTGTTTCAGACAGGATGAACCGAGGTCCCAGGATGAGACAAACAGAATCATGCAAAGCTGCTCGAGTCTCGTGTTCAGTTAAACCTTTTATTTCAGTGCTCCATCCATTTAATCTCTAAACACGTTTATTCAAGTTCCCTTCGCTTATTTACAGCTGAGAAGGAAAGACGTGAGGAAAAGCTCCTCGTTTTTCCTGAGCTATCGAATTCATCATGTTCCTGTTTGTTTCCTGCAGTGAAGAATAATAACAACAAATCTTATTTCTAATCTCTTTCAGGCAGTTTGTGCACAAAGCAATTCACCTTGGAGCAGCAGAAGTTGCAGCGCCTCTGTCAGGGCGAACAGTGTCAGTGCATGTCAGGTAATGGGCCGTCTGATTGGCTGAGGCTTCTGTCACCTGTGTGAGGTTTTTGTAAAGTGTTTGTTCACGTGTTGTCGTGCAGCGGCGTGTGCCACCTACAGAGGAGACGTGGACGTGACGCTAACAGTAGAAAAACGAAAAAATGAGACGTGTCAGCCTCACATCAAATACGGTGAGCCGAGTGGTGTCAAAACGCCACGTTTACACCCTAGCTCCGCCCCTTCGTGCAGGTGGAGCTTCAGAGTTCAATTCAGTTGTATTTATATAGCCCAAAATCACAACAACAGTCGCCTCAAGGTGCTTTATATTGTAAGGTCGACCCTACAATAATACAAGCCAGAGAGAGGACGAACCCAGTTCAATTCAATTCATTTATACAGCGCCAAATCACAACAACAGTCACCTTGTAAGGTTAGACCCTACAATAATATATAAAGAGAAAACCCACCAATCATATGACCCCCTATGAGCAAGTACTTTAGTGACAGTGGGAAGGAAAAACTCCCTTTTAACAGGAAGAAACCTCCGGCAGAACCAGGCTCAGGGAGGGGCGGGGCCATCTGCTGCAACCGGTTGAGGTGAGAGAAGGAAGACAGGATAAAGACATGCTGTGGAAGAGAGACAGAGATTAATAACCAGTATGATTCATTGCAGAGAGGTCTATTAAAACATAGCTGTGTCTAAATTCATGGGCTGCATCCTCCTGAGGCCGCGTTTGTAGGCCGATTATGTCACAGCGACGTGATGAAGGCTCCTCCAAATGCGTCCTCCTTTTCCCCAGATTTGAAGGATGGGTCAGGTGTGTCCTTCCTGGACCACCATATCCCAGAATTCATAGCGTGACCCAGTTTCCAACAATGGTGGCAGCTACTTAGTTTTAATATAACTCTTATTACTGTTTCTGGGTCACAAAATAAACTTTTAAGATATTTCCAGGTGAGAATGTCGCTGTGTAACCTTCAAATATCTGCTCGGTTTATCAGGACATCACATGTTAGCTAAAGTGCTCTAACGTTGTCGGAGATACCTGTTCAGACACGCCTGTTAGCCACCAGCTCCACAGCTGACCGGGAGGTCGAGGTTCACTAGAGCCGGCGAGGACGGCGAACTCCCAGAACACCGTTTACAGGCCCCCGCGGTCTGTAGCTACTCAGGTTAAACATGATATATAAGTCACTGAGATAACCTAAACATGTTGTTTGGCTTTTTCAGTGTTTTATTCGTTCCTGAGTAAACCTGTTTGGCTGAGATCAAAGTTCTAGTTTTCACACAGTTGAATAAACGTCAAACAGAAAACTGATAAACAGAAGTGTGAGATGGTCCAGAGTTTACTCCACTGTCCTGTAATATGTCAGATGGCGAGGAGCAGACGGCTGAGTTTATTCAACTCCACTGAGACGACCAGCAAATTTCATTCAAAGTTTAATAAACTATCATCTTGTCCTTATTTTTAGTTAGCACATACCTGAAACACTTCAAGCTGCAAGCTAATGCTACTTATATAAGAGCAGATGCATGCTGGTGCAGTAAGCTGTGTGTTTCACATCCAATGGATGCCTGATCTGATTGTTGGTGGCAGCCCTCCTACAAACACACACCAGCAGCGGGCTCTCCTCCTTGGAGGAGACTCGGAACCTTTTAGTTTTGTGTAAGCTGCATCCTGTGACTTCCTGTTGGAACGTGGCCTGGTTCTCAGGGCAGAGCTGGTCCCACATCTGGGTCCGGGTTCAGCTAAAAGCCTGACTTCATTAAACCAGAGCTGAAGGAAAACTCTGGGTTTCTGTTCCTGTTACAGTTAGCGTGGTAACAGACACTCTGTGACCCTAACCTGCTTGCCGGCAAGCATTTCCTCTGGCTCCTCCCACTCCTGCTGCACCTGAACTGTCATAGTGGAGGAAGAGAGCCGTGACTCCCTGCGGAGGTTTAGGCTCCTGCAGGTAAACTCCAGCCAGGTGTTGGTACCTGCTGCTTCTGGGAAATGACTCAGATCAGGCGATTTAAAGTTGATCGCTTTTAGAGGCTGGGACATTCCTGCATCAGGAAGTAGAACACCAGTAAGGACCGAGGCGTGGCTTCCTCCGAGCCCGGCGAGCTCGTTAATCAGAAAAAGGGAGCTACAGTGGTTGCAGGCTGTGAGTCGCTGCTACCAGCGTGGATGAGTGTGGCTCAGTCAGAGCTCGCCATCAGGCCCCTCCCTCATGAATCAGGTGTGAGGGCTGTGCAGCTCTGAGTGAAAGCAGAGAATCAGGCGCTCATGTTTGGCTGAGTCACTTGAGCATCGCACTCCTCGGGAGTTCAGTCACGGCCTTGGGCGTCTGCTCTTAGTCACCACGCCTCTGCAGATCAGCCTCTGTGCTCCTGACACAGGTGAGCTGAGACGGCTCACCTGTGCGAGCCTCACACTTCAGACCGGTGTGTCTGATCACACACTGTCTGTCAACCAACTATCACACCGACTTCTTCCCTCTGCTCTTCCTGATTAGCTCTGTGTGACGCTCACAGACATCAGGACCACTGACGCTGGACCTCGTCCACAGGAGGGCGCTCCACAGGGACCCACTGATCAGCTCTCTCATCCGTCATCCCGTTTAACTGGTTTTCAGACACTTTCTCTTTGCTTTCAGCCACGGCAGACGCTTGTTTTGACAATCTGGGTTTCAGTAATTTGTGTTGGATCGCTGCTTCGGCCCGCTGTGCTGCTCTGAATCAGTCGGGTATAAAACTTGACTGTTTCTTTTGAAATAGTTGATGAGAATTAACTAAAGAAATCTTCCTTCTTCTCTCCACAGCGACGCAGCGATTATCAGAAACAAACATTTCTACTTTCTGCTAAACTAATATTTCTGTTCCTTCTTAGAAAATCAGTATCAGTATATAATCACTGCCTCTCATCACTTCCCTCTGCTGTGTTCAGATCAATCAAGTGATTAGCAGTCACGTTTAATGCATAAGTTCTGACCCTGCAGGGGATTCTGGGTAATGGAGTACTCATGATGATCACAGCGGGAAATCAAACGGTGCAGGTTTAAACAGGAGCGTTTTTCAATGGAGAAAACTCCGAGCAGCGCCACGGTCTGTGTGCAGAGAGGCTGATGGGGAATGTAGTTTGCACCCAAGTCTGAATCAGCTGATGGGAGACGATGTCTGTCTGCCTTTCAGAACGCTGTCTAATTGGCTCCGCCCACCATGAACCCTCTAAACCAGATGAAGGCTGGACTAGCCAACAACCCACACAGGTACACACACACACACACACAGCTGTCATCTTTACACACTTTTACTTTTACTCCGATACTTTTGTCCTGAAACAAACGAGTCACATTTCTGTGGAATTCACTTTAAATTGATAAATCATGAATTTGACTCTGATCCCAAAAATCAACAACATAAACTTACAGAAGGCTCTTTAGCTCATAATCATATAGATTTATATATAATAAGTATTTGTGCCACTGTGTAAGGACGCGTGATTGTTTTACTCATGGACCCCCACTCCCACAGTGACGGCTCGTACCCCTACGACCCCTCCAGCTGGCAGCAGCCCACCAATCAGCCCACAGGATCGCTCTCCGTGGTCACTACTGTCTGGGGAGTCACTAACCCCTCGGCCAGCCAGGTATGACATCACCAAGCAGGAAGGATGTGGCATTATTGTATTATCAGTTTCACTCGCTCGATGTCACTTCCTGTCTGATGAGTGCTTACTTCTGTTGTCATCAGGGTCTGGGTGGAGGCGTGATGGGGCCCGGTGCCAACCCAGGCGGGGGGCCCATGATGCAGGGCCCCGGGGGGTCGGGCATGGCCGGCGGGCCCGGAGGCTACATGGGCCAGCAGGGCTACGGAGAGCCTAGCAAAGGCTACATAAACCAGGGCATGTACGGCCGTACGGGCGGGGCCTACGCAGGAGGACCGGGGGGGTACACGGGGAGGTGGGTGTCTGCTTCAGCATCACGCTTTAGCTAGATGGTAGCATCAGAAACTGACCTGCTGCTCAGGTTTCTGTCCTGACGGTGGATGCTTGGGGGCAGCTCACCAAGCTCCGCCCTCTCATCCAGATCTCATTAATGCCGAGGGGACCGCGAAATGTTCAGTCGTACCTGTCACATGTCAGGTGGTTGCTGATGTCAGTGATGTCATTTGTTTGCAGCTATCCGTCGAACCCCGGAGGCTCTCGGGGCTCTGCTGACTTCACTCAGGCTGCCGCTGCCGCCGCCGTCGCTGCTGCTGCTGCCACGGCGACCGCCACTGCTACAGCAACAGTCGCCGCCATCCAGGAAAAACAAAACCAGGAGATGAACTACGGACAGGTGAGCAGAAGCGCGGGGTTGCTCACTGGGGGCGCATGTATGCTGCCCAGCTGGGTTAGAGCTCCCTCTGCTGGTCTGCTTGTGCAGGTGAATAAACAGGAAAACAGCGTCACAGAAACGCTGCGGGAGAGACAAAGTCTCAGAGTTGGTGCATAAAGAGAGGTGGAGGTGTGTTTGGTGAGGGGGTCGAGTTTACACCTGAGGTCACCGGAGCACGGACGCCGCAGCTTCAGCACCGTCCAGCTTTCTGCGTAAACTCTACAGGACGTTTCCCCTCTCTCATCACAAACATCCTCCCGTTTCTGCTGACAAACAATATTTACTGACACTTAGCCGAACCTTTGCTGAGGACTCCTGTTAACTGATAAACGTGTTGCTGTTTTTTCTGTTGCTTTTTTCCCCAGATGGGCGGTCCAGCCTACAATAACCAGTTCATGGCCCACTCGGGCCCCCGCGGCCCTCCTGGCTTGGCTCCTGGAGGTATGGGCCCAGGTCCAGGCCCCACCAGAGGTCCCCCTTCAATGGGCCCCATGTACGGTCCAGGAGGTGGCCCGCAGAGGGTCCCCCAGCACCCAAACTACGGCCCTGGATCGCAGCAGGGACACCTGAGGCCCCCGCAGGGCCTCAAACGGCCATACAGCTCAGAGGTGAGGCTCAGGGGTCCGTGCTGCTGTCACCTGAGTTTACTTTGTAAATG
>VUQR01016544.1:3780-23721 GCA_015108515.1 Hemichromis elongatus
TGACCAAAAAAAAAACCAAAAAAAAAAAAAAACCTAAATAAAAAAAAACATAATCAAAAGTCTCTAGTCTTACCAGAATTTCTTGTTAAATATCCATAATTATCAATCACTCCACTTTAAGCAAATGCCTTCTAGAAAGCAACATAAGTATTTCTAATAAGTGCATGTGTGTGAAAGCATGTGTGTGCGTGTATCCTTGGGCAACTCACCGCTCTCGGTGGACAGCTGGCTGTGGAATTCTGGAAACTGTGTTTCCACCGGGACGCTGATGGTGCGACGCAGGAGATGTCCCCTGGACGATGCAGAGCGCCTCTGCTGCAAAAGCAAGAAATGCATCTAGCTGAGAATAAGACTGATTCAAGGGGACACAAATGGAGAGCAAATAATTCAGATAAAATCCTATCCTTATCTGTTGCTGCGGTTATTCTGGTCACCATCTTTAATGCCGTGCTAAGTCATCAGCGCACAATAGCTGTAGCAGTCCTGATAAATTAGCAGTCACTGACTAAAACAGAGCAGGCATTAGCGGCACATCAGTCAGTGTCTGATCATATCATCCGACTGCTTGCATGCCAAATGTTTGGCTCCAAATGATTAGTCAGACAAAGGAGGAAAAGAATGGTTGCGGTGGGAAAAGTGGTGAGCTGGGGGAAGAAAAAGAAAACAAGAGACACAGAAAGGGCCTGTTGTCCTCGAAGTGGAGTGATAATGGCTTATCGAACATCCTCACACCTCTCAACTCAGTGCAGCACCCTATCTGTCTGCTTTTCTGTTCCTGTGTTTCATGTCCATCTGTTTATCTTTCTCTCTCCTGAGTCTCTCCCTCTCTTTGCCTCGTGGGACTTGAGTTTTAAGGACAGCTCGAACTGACAGCATCAATGATAGTGTCTGGTGGCAATAATGACTTTGCAATATTGGCTGTAACTTGAAGCACGTTTCTCCGAGGCAGTCTGTAGTCTTACATGCACTACAGTACTGCAGATTCTAGAACACTGGTTTAAGCAGCGATTGGAGTAAAATCTGTGGCTTTGTTGTGATAATTAATTATTTAAGTCATTTTAATCACTCTCATCAGGCTATTAATTTTTTAAGCTCAACGACAGTGTAATAATTTATCTGAAGAGTGAGAGTACTCTGCATTCAGATGCCTAAAATATTGAAAGACTGGAGATGCGACTTTACGTAACCTTCCTTTGCTCTACCAAGGTCTTAACCTGAAACACACTCCCAGTCAATTGAGTAAATTCATTTTAGATCTTATAGCTAAGGGCTAGTAATGGCACAGAAGCATAAAAGTTCACCTGATTAAACAGGAAAACCAGTGTAAGAAATGCTAAAGCACTGTAAGCAATGATTTGTTACAGTGGTAAAAAAAACAAACAAACAGGCGAAACCATGGTAACGTGTTGAATTTGTATCTTGGGCTTTTTAAATACAATTTCTTGATATGAGAATAAAATTTCTCCTTGTCTTTAATTAAGAACCCCTTCTACAGGCAGTACTGTGCATCTTAGAAGTACACACTCACAACCACTTCATTTGATACACACTTGGTAATGTAAATGCCTAATTGACCAGTTACATGCATTTAGGCATGTAAACATGGTCAAGGCGGCTTGCTGCAGTTTAACCCATAATCAGAAAGGGGAAGAAAAGTGACTTTGAATGTGGCATGAATGGTTGTGCCGGAAAGGCTGGTCTGAGTATTTGATAAATTGCTCATCTGCTGGTATTTGCCCACACAGCTATCTCTAGAGTTCATAGGGAATGTAAATGGCAGTTCCCTGGCTGGAAACATCCCGTTGGAGCCAGAGGTAAGAGGAGAATGGCCAGACTGTTTTAAGTTGATTGGACGGGAACAGTAACTCAAATAACCACTCTTTACAACAAAGGTATGCAGAAGAGCATCTCTAAATATGCTTCTGCTGCAGAAGACCACACTGGGTGCCATTCCTGTTGGCTAAGAACAGAAATGGAAAACATCACAGCCTATCTGAGTACTATTGCTGACCATGCCCATCTCAATATGAGCACAGTGCAATCATTGTCACCAGATTGAAGGCTTCACAACAAGTTTGGATAGTATAGACTGTAGAACGCCTTCAGGTATCATACCTTTTTATTTTAGTTTTATTACCTAAAGTTCAGAGTGCAGCCCTCGGGAAATGCAAGACACATGTCCAATTAAAGACTTGTATCTGCACAGCTTTGCATTCCTTTCTGTTTGTGTCACTAACTTGTGTTAAGGAAGAAACAAATTGGTTTTACAAATCACAAAGGGCTGCATGGATTACGCGAGCTTCGGTTGTCGTCACACTATGTTTTTCACATCTATCTCATAACGCTTTGCAATGCACAAACAAGGAAGAGAAACAGGAACAGGCGTAAAAAGACAAGACTGATGAAAGCAGAGATTAAGTGAACCGAACAAGACAGAAAACAGAAGAAGACAAAGGGTGAAACAAAAAGTCCGAAACAAAAACAATAAAGAAAAACGAGTATTTACCAAAAGCCCTACAGCAAACATCGTCACAGCAAAGAAAACAATCAAAACTTTTGTTCAAAGACTTTGAGTCTGGCTGTACTTCTACGCATTGATTAGTTTGTTCTTTTCACTTTCACATTTTTTTCACTTTGGTAGCAAAGCTAAAGAATGAAGACAGAAAAATTATACAGCACATTTACAGCTTAAGACTTAATTTACTTTGAAAAAAAAAAAGACAAGCCAACAATAAATGGAGCTGTAAACCTTTTACTGAGTTTGAAGTCTTGTTTCTTTCTATTCGTCTTATGTCACTTATTCTGTGGACCTTATGTCTCTTTTTATTTTTGAACACAAGAATGAAGAAACTGGAGAGGTGTTTTTTTCATTCCTTCAACTTCTATTGCTTTTTGTTTTTGCAGTTGCTTACCTCTGAGCTTCAGGATCAGGGCACACATCACTATTGTTGGCCTCACCAGCTACATACCATGCTGGACCAGTCTGAGCTGAATGTATATGTAACACTGTACGTCTAAAGAATATCACGCAAGACTTCTTTTGTTTATATAAAACTCCTGGAAAAAAATATTTCAAATGATAATATAATGACTATATTATCGAGTTAGATTTGCTGTTAGCCAAATTTACATTACTGATGTTGATTTGCTAACGATAGTTTTTAGTAGCATAATGCTCGGCTAATGCTAACTGGTCTAAGGAGCTTGGAAAGAAAAAGGCGGCTGGACTTCTTTAACTTAAATCACATTTAGCAGATGCACATTCTGGGCTACACCTAATTTTTTAATTTACGTGGTCAGTCCCATAGATGCAGGTGAATAAAAACCAAGCACCGAGCTAGTCTGCTTTTACAAACTTTATTAAAAGAACAGGTCATTCTGTTTAACTCTGGCACTATGAAAGGATAGTCCACGATCCACTGTAAGCAGTATTATTGCAAATTGGAAATGTTTAAGAACTCAAAAACTCCCTAAAGTTAAAGAGTGGGGGTTGTCACTGTGACTTTAAAGCACAATGCTGAGGAGCATAGTGCTTTAAAGTCACAGGTGCTCTGCTGACTCAGTAGCTGCAGTTTGAAACCTTATCTGGCATTAACATGAGCATGAATAGTAGTGTGCCGGGAGCTTCATGGCCTGGGTTTCCATGACAGAGCAGCTCCTATAAGTGCAACATGTATGTAGTCCAGTACATTTGTGTGTAGAGTGTCAATAATAATAGACTGACCTGCATTTTTTTTCTTGCTTTCCAGTGATCAGCACTATTATGTGCACGTACCCACATCAGCATCATAAAATACTCATATAAGGAGCAATCTCTACAGCAATGCATGCTAAATGAGCATTAATTAAGCTACTGTTTTGTTGTTCTTGTTTAGTCAAACCACTCACTTTGTAACTAGTATAATCCTCACCTCAGAAGAAAATGTTACTAAAATAGTTGCCATTACATAAATGCCCATTATGTGTATACAATTGGTTGACCCTGGATGTATGATTGCTTGTTCAGTGAGCTTGTTTAGCTGTCAAAGCCAGGTCATCACACCGTTACGGTTTGCTGACATGACAGAAATCCAGCCGTTCTAAGAGATAACCTTTTCAAGGCTGGGTCGCTAGATGGATGCCTTTAAAAGCTGTTGTCCTTTGTTGTTAAGAAACAAAAAGCACTGTAGAGTAAAGACTGCCAGTGGGTCGATTGAAATTACTGCTCCCTGCAATTATTGCTCTGTTTCAGTGTAGCATAGCCGGGTAATTGCATACAAAGAAACACTGAAGCCATGCTGTTCTTCCTAGTTTCAGTAGTTACACTGGTAGATAAAAAGGATCGGCAAATACAATAGCCGTGCCTTGTACAGGTGCTTTTGGCCATCACCATTTTAAAAGTTAATGCAAAGGTTCCTATATTGCCTTCGATAGTTGCAGACTGCTGGTGCCGGTTTTTAGATCAAAGCATCTGTTGAAACTGAAACATGAGCTGCCTGGCAACATTATCCCTAAGACACCACTGCAGGAAAAGACAGCTCTATTAGGACAAAAGAGATGTTCTGAGCATCCTGCATATTCAAACATTTACTTTTTCAGAAGTCCCAGTTTGAGTAATTTATTCCAGTATTTATTCATTTAAAAGGGCTGTTATATAATGTCATTTTTTGTGACATTCATTGCAGTATTGAATGAGCCTCAACTGTAATCATCAGATCATTTCATCTATAGTTGCTTTATAGAGAAAATGAGCCAGGCCTCACTGTGACTCAATCCGGTATTGCAAAAAAAACAAAAAAACTAAACACACACACACACACAAGAAATCAAAACCTAAACCGTTTTCTGGCTTCACAAAGCAAATCCCTGCATTGTAAGGTTGGTCGGATCATTCTGTCTGCCTGTAATACATGATAGCTTAAAACATTTTGAGTGAATTCTGATAAAACATTGTAGGATTTGAGAATGGGGTCGTTAAAATTTAGTTTACATCCACCAATGTCTTTAAGGTCAACTTAATGATTATTGGTTGAAAGCTGACAAAAGATTTAAAACTTAGAAACTACGATTCTTACAAATGTGATGTGTATTATCAACATATAGAAAGTAATGTTTAAAATAAAAAAAGCATGTTTCTTTTGACCTCTGACCTGTCCTTCAAGGTCAAAAGTCTGATCTTAAGGGTAAAGTCATAACAAACATAGAGCAATTTAAAACTTTGTTAATTACTGCCATTGTTTGCACTGGCCACATATCGACATATATGGGGATATATAGGGATTGTAAATATGTCATTACTTTGGACCTTTGACCTCAGTTTTACATCTGCCTTTCTGTCAAGTTGACCCCACACTGAGTTTTATTTTACAGTAAATTGAGCAGATTGTGTATAATAAGCTCAAGCTATGTACAGTTATTTACAAATCAATCAACCACTTATCCGTTCCCCACTCCTACATAATGTCTTTGTAGTCAACATAAACATCTCTCATGCTACCGCTGATTGTCTGATTTTTACTGCACAGCAAACTTTTTAAGACCAAAGAGAAAAACAATGAATAAATGCAAAGTACAAAGTACTACACCATTGCTACAGTAGTAGTCCCGCACTGGGCCGGAGCAGTGGAGATGTGTTCTCTGGAGTGGCGAATCATCATTCTCTTTCTACCAATCTGATGGATGAGTGTGGTTTTGGCAGTTGCCAGAATGATACGTGTCTCACTGCAATGTGCCAAGTGTAAAGTCTGGTGGAGGTTTCTTTTTCAGAAGTTGAGCTCAGTGCTTTATTTCCAGTGAAAAGAACTCTTATCCTTATGCTTTTATATTAAGACATTTTATACAACATGCTCCCAAAATGCTGGATGGCCTCCTGTTCCAACATGACTGTGTACCAGTGCACAAAGCAAGGTCCATAAAGACATGGATGGGGGAAGTTTGGTGTGGAAGAACTTGACTGGCTTGCACAGAGTTCTGACATCAACTCAACAGAAGACCTTTGCGATGATTTACAGGGGACATTGTTGTTATAGCTGCAAAGGATGGGCTGACATCATATAAGAGCCTGTGGATTAAAAATGGGATGCCACTCAAGTTCCTATGTGTGTAAAGGCAGACGAGTGAATACATTTGGCTGTATAGAGTATATTGTCCAATCCCTGTTATATGTAGGGATGTGTGCATTGTGAGGACACTAAAGCAGATTAAAGACCTTTAAAAGTGCTTTGTTGTGGGGATGTGGACATTTTGAATATAGGCTTACCAAAAGTTGCTTCACAAGGACAGGTTATTGCTGAGTGGACAGTGCAGTTTAGATTAGTGTGTTGACTCCTGATCTCTGCTGAACCAGACCTCTAATCTTACCAAGACTTGCATAATCCAGCGTGACACTAATAAAAACAATGGAGGCAAAGAGCCAGCTCACCCAGCTACTCACAGACCCTGCACGAAGATGAATTTAAATGTGATACTGCAGCTTTTACTTGGAATGTTTGGTTTGCCCACAGCACACATGGCTACAAACTTGCAAATTTGGAAATGCAATAAATCTATGTGCAGAAAAATGTCTTTGTCAAGCGGGGGAAAAAAGGAACAGGAAAAAAAAACAATAGCGACACAGAAAGATGACAGACAAGAAAATGGACTGCAAAGTCTGCTCTCACCACCTCCTCTTCATTCAGAAGCAGCATCTGACAGTCAGCAACCACACAGTACTTTGGGTTCCACACACTTCGCTCTTCATAGGAATGACCACGTGCCACCCGGTGTCGCAGCGGACACCGCGTATCTGAAGAGGGAAAGAAGAGACAGAGCACAGCAACAAAGAAAGATATCAATTATAAAGGCGGAGAGGAGGCATTGTGTATTTAGTATTTGTGCGCTCGATAATAGAACACGATATCATAATTATATTCTTTAAAAAGTGATGAATTAAGCTAAAAATGATGAAGATTCAGATTTAATAGGCCCCACATCTCTGGGAGAAGAAGTTGTCCAAATAACTGTTTTGCTGAGCAAACGTCCAAACTCTCCTTAATCATGAATGCCACCGGAGAGGTAATGACTACCACACGCTCTTCACTTCTTTTTTTATTCTACTTCAATCATTCTGAGGATGTCAGGTGAAGAAAGAGCCCATTTAAAAAGAAACTGAGACATGCGTAAATTGGATTCTCTAGCATCTGACATAAATCTCAGAAAGGCACTGCATATGTAATTCATCAAACCCAACACGCCGTATTACCATTACACTACGTCAGTCAACACTGAGCTCATTCAAAGATTTTTATTCCACTTCGCTTGTGTGATTAAAGGATAAAAAAAGAAGTTGAACCTTGTCAGCTGTACTCCCTGCACGCTGCATGCAGGGGAAAATAAATTTCTCATGGCTAACATCCACCACAACATTTCACTGATAGTCACTATCACCTGCTGTGTTGTGTGAATGTCAGCCAGAGGCAAGTGAATGCAGCATACGGGTCCGGGTGTGCTACTCTGATGTCACTGCACATTCCCACGCTTTCTTCATAGCAGGTAACTAAATGCACGGGAGCTGTGTAATAAATTTTATTACATCACATAACATACTGTGTCCTCATACTGTGTTTTTGAGAATTCACACAATTATAATTGTCGAAATAACGAAATTTCTTTCCAGTGAATAACCATGGACATCACCAAATGCTGTGTTTTATCCCAGCCATTTTAATTTGCTCCTTTTTTGGGGATCTCTCAACCTTCAGTTTTGTCTTCAGTAACTGAAAAGTATGATCTGTTGAGCTGGGTTGAGGTGTCTTACATGGCCATTGACAAATATCCCAATTTATTTTGGCTGTAAAAACTCTGGAAAACATCTTTTGTGGTTTTGTTGCAGAATGCTCTGGGTCATTATCTATTTGCACTGTGTGTGCACCTTTCAATCAGTTTCACTGTATTTGGTTGAATCTTAGCAGAGAGTGTAGCTCTGTACATTTTGAATTCGCCCTGCTTCTTCTAGCAGCAGTCACGTCTTCAATAAACCCTGGTGACCCAGTTCCACTGGCAGCCATACATGTCCATACCACAACATTCCCTTCTTCATGTTGAATGCTCTTTTAGTTCTCAATACTTTTCTCTTCCCATACTTCTTGTGTGAATTAATCTTGAATTCATTTGTACAACAATTTTTTGTTTGTTTGTTTGTTTCCCAGACCTGGACAGGCTTTTTTAGATGTTTCCTAGCAAAGCCTAATCTGGCCTTCCTTTTCCTGAGTGTAACCAGTGGTTTGCACCTAGTTGCACCTGGCACCTAGAAATTTGGTTATTTCGACAATTTCATTCATGAACACTCCTCTCGTTTTAGTTAGAGCGGGTTTCTTAGCCAACAAAAAAATCTTGATCATTTAGCTGGCCAGTGTACAAACATGCTAGGTTGTTGATTTAGCCACTTCCGATATTTTTGCTATGTCTCAGGTATATTTGCGACCTTTCTGCCTATTGAAAGCCTCCTTTACTCGCATCAACAGATCTTTGAACTTTTTTTTGACAGTTTGAGTGAACAGCTACCGAAAATAAGTTTAAAAAACTTGTTTTATCTGCTTAATCTCCTCACAAGTCTATAAAACTGCTGCTAGTCAATCGTGATTTTGGGGCCTCCACAAATGGGGAACTATAATTAATAATAACTATAATTCCCAAGCAGTGAATGCAATATTTTTATTAAAACCCTTTGAAGGCTACGTTCTTACTCTTCATATTCAATTGGTGGCAGTAGTACTAATATATTTAAATTAATTTAAGTAGT
The DNA here is from genome assembly GCA_015108515.1 of Hemichromis elongatus. Classification (NCBI taxonomy): domain Eukaryota; kingdom Metazoa; phylum Chordata; class Actinopteri; order Cichliformes; family Cichlidae; genus Hemichromis; species Hemichromis elongatus. The sequence goes on from VUQR01016544.1 coordinate 12,539, forward strand.
TGACTATATGCTGAACCTTTCTCTCAGTAAAACTGCTGTTTTTGCTGTTGGTAGCCACTGTTAGCTATTGTTAGCCTCTGTTAGCCATTGTTAGCCTGTGTTAGTTGCTTTTTGCTGTGAAACTCGAAGTGGATGTAACTTTTTTGAACTCTGATGCTTAGTGAATAATTGCTCAATGTTACAATGTAAGCAAACTGCTCTGAGGGAAAATTTGATATTTAAAAAACTCAACTGTAACTTTAGCTGGCATAATGTTAGCTTATAACCAGCTGTTGTTTAGCCAACTTTTGTTAGCTCCATGGAGACAGGAGGGCCGCATGTCTAATCTACTGACAATAAGTAACTGTGACAATAAGGAATGAATAAACATGTACGCATGTTTTCGCATGTTAGAGCCCTGATTTCAGTTCAGGAGATGAGGCTTGAGGTGAGGAGGAGAATGACATTCTATTAAGACGCTGGTGACTTGTCTCTTTCCTTCATGTTTTTGATTCTTTCGTGAAGGTGACCCCATATTTGTCAATACAAAATAGTATCATGCTTCATAAAATTATAGAAACAAATGTAAAATATCCCTCCAAGGCATTCGAATTCGAGTGCTCTTCTCCTCCACCTTTATGTTTTGGTGGCCTGGCTGCACCTTTATTTTAAAATTTACTGTGGTGGTGTACAGAGGCAATAATAAAATTGTACACATACTTATGGACCAAATTATATAATGTGAAAAATTTATAAAGCTGAAATTGATTTAAAAAGTAATTACACAAACACCTAAGTCTCGGTTTACTTAAAAGAAATAAATGTGTTTATGCTTCCGGTAGCATGCTTGAAACTGGAGGTTATCAGTGTTGCTCTTTGAAATGTAAAACCGGGAGAGTGCTGTCAAATACGTTACAGTCATGCTGAGTTATGAGAATATTCAATGCACTGTGATGCACAATGCACTGACACGTTTTTAGCGTTTCATTTCTTAATAATCTCAGTTGCAATATTGTGTAATTAGAGCTTGTATACACTTCCTACTGGTTTATGGTGTCGCTCATATCCCAGATAGCCTCATAAGTATGCAATTAGAGAGTAAGTCCCGAGTGCACAAACAAATTAATGTGCAAACATACACAGAGATACACTTTTAGCATATGGCAACTGTGTGATCAGCTTACAGTCACGAAGTGGACAGGCGAGGTCAAAGATAGTTTTCCATTAACCAGAGCTTCTTAAGAGACAGGTTTCTAATCCCGGTGCTGATTAAGTTATGCAATTTAGAATCAGCTCCATAAGCTTTAGCATTATGATTTGGAAACAGATAGAAAGGCAGGAGGATCAAAGTGAAGGAAGTCTTTTGAGTGATATGGCATTGCTTAGTGTGTCTACCTTCATCTGCTTCAACCGAGCAACAAGGGTAAGACAGAGCTGGTGTGAAGCATAAGTGCTCCAAGGGTTTAAGTCTAACACTGCTTTTCAGTATGCAACGCAACAGAAAATAAGGACAGAAATAATAGACCCACACATCCTTTTCAACGCTATAAAAGTTCACCCATTTCCAAAAAGATCTTCAAGACAACCTACTGACTTTGTGTATACAGACAAATTTTGCTGTCAATCAATACAGCACTTCTTACTAAGGTAAAGGCCTCAGCTGACATGCAAATACTACATTTTCCTCAGAGGAGTTTACTGTAGTACATAAGCACAAGTGCAAAACGAGGTGCATCCACACTATTTTGTGATAAGTAAAAGAACAGTAATTAACTGTCTCTTCGGTGTGTCTGTCATCCAACAGACTGACTCTTTTCCCTCCTTCCTGAAGTGATTTGGTGACTGGAGTCATTGCTCTGCTCTGTGGCCTCAGGAAACTCTGTGTAGTGGCACATGAACCTGTTCTTCACCTGCTGGGCTTAGAGTGACCCTCTCACTTGCAGAAAAAGGCTTCTGTCACCAGCAGCAGTTTGTAACAGTCAAAGTCAAAATCTGTCCAACAGTGGGACAAGAGACAGTGTTGTCTGTGGATGGGAGACACCAACTGGGTAGTATTTTTTAATAATTCATGCTTCACAAACACAAAACACAGCCCAAATTAAAATAAATGACACAAAACAAAACAAACTAAAAGGTTAGGACATGAGGACATAATTATATAAGAACCAAACAGTACGAACCATATTTATTTTCTTTTTTGTGGACTAGTAAGCCATTCCCCCTAATGTGAAAATGATTCAGGTTACTCAAGAAAAATAGTAGCATATGCTCTGGTCCAGTGAGTGTGAATCTTACATGTGTCAAAGGCAAACCTGGACCAAAACTGTCCCTTTGTATATTTTAATCATACACTAAACTTCAGTGGCTTTATGGTGCAGTGGCTTACCCACTCACCTATTAAACTCAACGCTCCCTGGTTCAGTCCCAGAAGGGCACACAAATTCCTTTAGGGTTGTTTCAGGAAGGGCATCTGGTGTAAAAATCTGCCAACTCAAACTTGTGGCTGTAACTGCTGTGGTGATCCCTTTTGGAAAAAGGCAGCAGCCGAAAGTAGCTCAGTCACAAACTGAACAGATGGCCGCACCTCAGAAGTACCAGCTCGTTAACATGGACTGACACAATACAGAAAAACCAGATTTTAAGACAAAAAGTAAACCGGGACTTTTTTTTTTCTCTTTATCCTGAGTGTAAAGTGAAACCCGTGAATCCATTTACCACAAGATGATCTCAAATTCTTTGTGTTGTCACTTTGAATCCTAACACCAGCAGAGATATGGAGCCATGGGATGGGTGAGGAGGCTTTATGTGAGCTGCTCAACTAAAAAGAGGCTAAAAATTGTCTCTGAGCCAAACCTCAAAGTGATGGAGCTGTAATGACAAGTTTCATTATCGTAGAGGAAAAAGATGAGTCTGGCAGGCCATTCAGAGATGGGGAAATGAAGAGTTGGTGTTTGTGGGTTTTTATGTGCAGCCAGGTTCTAGAGAGGTCCAGGCTGTATGATAGAGGTGGGTGGATTGATCCAAGTATCGAGAACAACGCTGGTATTTGTATCAGATTAATGCAAGCAGGATAGGACCCTTTCGTGTTGACTGTGACATCTATTTTTACAGTCTTTAGTACCTTTAAACAACAGAAGTTGTACTTGGTATTTGATTTAATTCAAACTTTGCAGTATTGGACAGCGCTACGGTATCATATAAGTTACTAAATGCCTCACGCTACCTACCTGGATCTGACATATCAGGTTTTTGGGAGCTGGCTTTCATATGTGGTACAGCAACTTGGTTTTTTTTTGGTGACTTGTTGAGGGCCGTGTCAACCAAACTGTATATGAAAAGGTTTTTTGCAACATGCAATAACATAACTGAGAACATTTTACTTTTTCTATCAAATTAACCCTCAGTGTGACCCTCAATGTGATCATCCTTTCTCAGTGTTGCTTTAATAAAACTGAATTTAACACAGTTGCATCTCTGAAAGAAAACAATTTGTTTGTCAAAAACACCCGGTGAGTACCACAAGAATAAGTGTCTGCCGGCAACAGTGAAGCACTTCCTGGCAGACTTGGAACCATATTTCTCTAAAAGGAGTTGGAGACGTGGTTTGGTTCGGAGAATGATTACATTCGATTGTTACCCATCACAACACTACCAGGAAGGAATCCAGTTTATAAAAAATATCATTCTGCTGCATGCTAACAATCCCAAACTAATAAGCACAAGGATTCCTGTAACAGATGGTGTGTCCACACAAAACACTGATAACAACATCACTGAATCATTCTGGGAATACACGAAGAGACTGAAGAAACTGTGACAACACACAACACAGATACAACCTGGCAGAATGATCTTATCTTTTTGTGGGAAAGCAGATCTTCAAAAGCCATGTTAACCAGAAGTTAGAGCACAAGCTCCCGATACACATACACTGTTACATGTAACAGAAAACTAGCAAAGTCTAAGAATAAATCCCACAAATTGATTTAAAAACCAATACATTACTTGCTGACAATGCATTAACCAAATACTTAGCAAGCTTTACCAGTATCAAAAAAATAAATAAATGATCATTTAACACATAAATAAGGGTTATGGCACGCCCAGCAGAAAGTCAGCAAGTTATTTTTGCTAGGTTATTTTTATGCTAATTTTGCTAGGTTCTTTTGAGTTTAAATAACAAACTATAGAATTTGATCATCTGCATGCATACGTGTACACTATGTAACAATAGACAAAGTTAGATGAGTGAGTACTGCTTTCTCCTGGCAAAAAAATAAAACAAAGTATGTCTCTCACCAGAGAAGGAAAAACAAATGCAGCAGACAGATTGAGCATGCCATGTTTGACTGATCTGGATAAATCCTGTGCCACAGGACAACTTCAAATCAGTGTTAGATAAAACCAAGTTCCAGCATTATTATGACTAGAGCCCTCGTACCATCTCCAAATTGATGGCCAAATCGATTGTGGGTGGGCGTCCTACAGCACCACAGGAAGACTGCATTTCCTCACCCTATCAGCACTTGTAGACATTCTACAGATTTCTACAGATGTGTAGAGGGATCTAATTCAAGGTGTTCAAGTTCAGCATAAATTTCTCCAGTCTGACATGCTGCTGTTGGTTGTGGCTGGTCCACTGTGTTATATCAAATGTGATGTCAACACAGCCATCTATTAGGAGGTTGTAGAGGACTTCATGGTTCCATTTGCTCACAAGTTTTATGCAGATGCTGACTTGCTTTTCCAACAGGACTTAGCACCTACCTACAGTGCCAAAAGAACTGCCAACTGATTTACAGATCATTCTATTACCCTGCTTGACAGCGCAGCCAACTCACCTGACTGGAACCCCACAGAGAAACAGTGAGGTGTTGTCATGAGGAAGAAGGAAAACACCTGACCAAAAAACAGACAAGCTGAAGGCAACTATCAACCTGGGCGTCATTAACACCCCAGCAGTGACACGATCTAATCACTTCAATTCATATTAAATGACCTAAGAACAAGTACATGTGTAAATGAACATATTTTTCAAGAGTTGGAGATTTCTGTATTATATTAGTGTTTTAATCGATTGTTATGACCATTAATTACTTGAGATACTGGCTTTCATATTCTCATCAGCTATAAACCATAACCATTGAAATTAAAACATAAAACATAAAAGTTTGAAATGTTTCACTTTACATGCAGTGAATCCAGAATATGTGAACATTTATGTTTTTTAATTAAATTATGAAAGAAAAACCTCTCCTGTCCGTTTTCCTTTTTTTGAGATGCATTCTTAGGTGCAAAAATTTAACTATCCATTTTGTGTTATTTACACTTATTTGCACCTCACATCATTTACAGAACATTTCCATCAATATGTAATCACAGTGAACCTTTAGGTCTAAATAGGTCACTTGATTATAAACACACAGCATTGCTTCCCCGTGTGCTCTGTCCGTCCTGAAGCCACAAAGTGCTTTTCTGAATAAGAAGTGGCACATTCACAGTGGCTCTTTGTGAAGTGTTACCTTCCATTGTGCTGCAGTTATGTAATAAAGCATGTTTTTCAAATGAACAGGAGCATCGAGAGATAGTAGATGACATATTCATTGGGCTTGTGTGCAATGATATTTGTATGTCCATGAAAGTGCAGTGTCACAGATGAGTGTGTTTCACTCTGGGTGTAAAAGATAAGGAGTGCTCCTGTCGGATAGCAGATATATACTTAAATCTAACCCAGGTGACACATGCTTGGCCACAACGGATTTGCATATATTTATGGCCATGCTGTGTTGCTCCCTGCTGCTACAGAGGCCTTCCTCCATGGTGTGTTAGCAGAACAAATATAAAATCGTTTTAATAAATAATTTAAGTTTGAAATGTCCTTCTGTGAACAGTGTAGTGAATGATGGCCGAAACTGCGAGATTGGAAGCAAAAACAGGACGAGTGGTGGAAATGTCAATGCCAACTCTGGCTGGAACCTAATCTGCCGAAACTTTATAGCGAGGTCTTAAATTTAACTTCCTTTTTTGTGGATGTTCTCAGTTTTGTTTGAGGTTACTATTGAATAGCCATGAGAGAATAGTCACTGCACCTACACCTCCTACATGGATTTTTAAACTGCCAGCTCATCCGAATAAAACTCTTGCAAGAGTCTTACAAGGTTTGGAAAATATCCAGTTCTAGACGTATAAATAAGACCCAACTTTTAGCTTGCTTCATTTGTTGTTGTTTCAGAGTGTTGCTATAGTGTATCAAGACCCACATATCTTCTCGATCATGTCTGTATAGACTGCTCAAAAAAATATTTAAAGCAACACTTTCAAGGACTTAATCCTAATCCCTAATGGCAGTCAGGGCACCATTGCCTATGCTGTAGAGGTCTGTGCATCTCTCCATGGATAAGCCTCCCCAGACTATCAAACTCACCACCAACTGGTCGTGCTGAACGATGTCACAGGCAGCATAGTATTCTCCATGGCTTCCCCAGAAACATCTGTCACATGTGCTCAGGGGAAACCTGTGAAAAGCAAAGGGCGCCAGTGGTGGACCTGCCAATTCAGGCATTCAACGACCAATACCAGTTAGACTTTACAGTGCTGAGGAGTGGCACTAGCGGATGCCAGGCCCTCGGGCCACCTCCATGAAGTTTGTTTTCGATTGTTTGGTCAGAGATATTCACACCAGTTTCCTGCTGGAGGTCATTTTGTTCCTCCAAAACCAGATGTCTTTTCTGCTGATGGGTTAAAGACCTTCTACAGCCGTGTCCTGCTCTCCTAGAGTATCTGCCTCTCCTGGAATTTCCTCCTCCTACTACTTGTGAGACTGTGCTAGGACACACAGCAGACATCCTGGTAATCGCACATAAATGTTTCAACCTTAGCAGGGAAAAATTCAGTGGCCTCTACCTGTAAAACCATAAACCATTTTTTGGGTTGTCTCATTCTTGCCCCTCTACTGCACCTGTTGTTAATTTCATTAACACCAAAGCAGCTGAAACTAATTAATAACCCCCTCTGCTACTTAACTGACCGGATCAATATCCCAGAATTTTAACTGACTGGATGCTATACTCTGATTAAACAGTGCTCCTTTTTTGAGTAATACGATATAGAGGGAATAAAGACTGGTAAGATTGTATCTTTGCTCAAGTTCAGGATCTTACTTTTGCATGTCCTGACTAATTGGAATGTGGTATAGCTTCAAAAACTGGGATATGCAGCAATGATTTATTTAATAAATTCTGCACATCCCACTACGCACAAAGCTAGCATAATGTTTAAAATTTCAAAGATGGAAACTGACTTGGGAATGGGATATTACAAGGTAATATGCATTCATCATAAAACATTGAAGAAGCACTTAAGAAGAGATGCATCCTTTTGAGTACTAAGCAATAAATCCTGCCTGTCTACATGCTGCTGGCTACACAAGTACCTTTGCCCTAATGCAGTAGTGAGAGAGATTTAGAGCTGCTGGATTGGCTCCACTTGTGATCGAAAGCTCCATCTCCTTTTCTGTTCATACAAAGCTACATAGCAAAGGCCACAAGTTAAAGCCACATGCTGAGACGGTGATTGAACCTCCTCTCAGAGCTTTCTAGAAATGCCATGCAAGCATATAAATGTCACGAGCCTGCCTGTGATTTAAAGCTGTGCATCGCCACCAATTACAACTAGAAGAGAAGTGACAGAAATGATGAAAACACACAAATAAATTTCTTTTCCTATTCCCACATTGGTTGGAGAATTCTACAGGCAACATTTGTAGCTGTGTCACGATACTCTTGGCAACTCCTCATCTTTGCTGTATCATAACTGTCAACAGACTCAAAGATAAAGCCATACTCAAGGCACTTTATGCATTATGAAGCTGCTACTGGCATAAGGCTAAAAGCGCTGTGTAAACCACATGGTGTTGGTGCAAAGCTTGCGAAAAGAAGGGAAATATGTGCAGATCTTTTATTCCACATGGTATACATTACGCTTGAGCAATTTTGTGGCTATGGGGCATCTGTTAAAATGTATAACGTATAATTCTGACAATCACAAATCTATCTTCTACGTGATCAAACACCTTTAAAGAACGGTCACTACACTTGGCAAAGACAGCCATCAGATGTACAATATGATTGTTTAAAAATGGACATGGTCAGCAACAATAGCTATGTAGGCTGGGATTTTTAAACAATACTCAGTTGGTACTAAGGGGCCATTAAGTGTGCCAAGAAAATATCCCTCACACCATTGCACCACCACAACCAGCTTGAACCACTAACACAAGGCATTCAAATGTCACATCAGACACTGGTGAGTTGTAGCCTCGGTTATTCATAGTGAACAGCAGTGGCAACACAGTGTGGTCTTCTGCTGCTGTAGCTCATCTACTTCAAGCATTCTGATGTGTCATGCATTCAGACATGCTCTTCTGCAAATACTTTGACTGTATTATTTGAATTACTGTTGCCTTCCTATCACCTCGAAGCAGTCTGGCCATTTTGCTTTGACCTCTAGCATCAAAAAGGCATTTAACCTGAAGAACTGCTGCTCATTAGATATTTTCTCTGTTTTTGGACCATTTTCTGTATATTGTGCTAAAGAGCAATTGAAGAGGTGCGACAGCATGGCTGGTGAGTGCACAAAACAATATAGCAGCCATCACTTGTTGCTTCTAGATGTTTTTTAGATTCAAACTCTTCGCCACAAATCTTCATATGGGAGTGTAGAAGAAGGGTTGATCTTTTTTTAGCAGGGCTAGGTTGCCAGGGTAACTTGTGGTCTACACATAACCCGAAGCTTCAGTTTGAAAGATAAAGCATCACCATTAAAACAAAAACTTTTAGGAGTGAGTGTCAATGAAAGAGTTGGTGCAGTTAAATCACACAGACAATGCATAAAAAAAGTTTATATATTTAGTCCCGATTCGTTTTATTTTAACACTTTCAGAATTTCAAAAAATGAAGAGAAGATTGATTAATATTAAAATCTATTTGTATTTACTGATTACTTTAACCTTGATTTGTTAAAAAAATCTTAATTGTGGGCTAACATCAGAACTAAATGCTCTGCTTGAGTATCAATGCTTTTCATTGGTACAATAAAGTTTTGGAGCTCTGGTGTGCAACCGTGACATTGTCATGATTGCATAATAATGTTCTTCAAAATAATGACATTAATTAACTCGTAAATTTATCAGAATACCCGTATTCCATGGTAGCACTTTATAGCTGTTTTTACTGTAGCATATTTTTACATCTCAACTCTCCAATGACACGTTTCTCCTGCAGGTGGCACTGGATCAGTCCATTTTGTGCAAAAGAAGAGCCAAGGGAGGTGTTGCAAGCCTCCTTCTCTGTAAGTACACACAGAGCCTGGATTAAAAAGCTTTATTTGATTCAATTTAAGTCAATTCAATTTGATTTATATAGCACAAAATCCCAGCAACAGTTGCCTCAAGGCAGTTTGTATTGCAAGGTAAAGACCCTACAATAATACAGAGAAAACCTGAACAATTACACGAGCCCCTTTGAGCGAGCACTCCGGTTACAGTGTGAAGGAAAAACTCTTAAAGGGAAAAAACCTCCGGCAGAACCATGCTCAAGGAGAGGCGGCCATCGGCCATCTGTGCTAGCCATTATCACTGGCTGTGTCTTAGGTTTTGTCGATGTAGCTAACATGGTAAACCCCTCTGGTCTTGCAGATGCTCATTTTTTTTTTATTTTTTTTTTTACATAAAGGTGCTTTAATTGCTCTTCACAGTTTGTAGGCCGTGTTGTGTGAAATAGATATGTTTGTCTGAGACTTTCAAATATTAAATGAAGAAAAAATTTAAAAGCAAATAATAAATAGAGACAAATATATGCAAATATTCATATTTTTGAGCATATGGCACTTAAGTGAGGTGGTTTTGGATGTGTTTTCTAAAATTATTTAAAGTATGTAACTACTGGTAATCAGCCTCTTATCAAGAGACAGATAAAACTGTGGACCTTTTCTCTATTATCTGATTTATGTGCATGGAGAGCAGAAAAGACCTGAAAGTCTCGAAAGTTGTGATTGCTAATTGTTTGGATGGTTGTTTGTTTATTGGAAGAATGAAAGAGAGCCGGTACCTCCTGCTGTGTCCGCTAGCACATCTGTTTTGATTCAGGATGACTGGCCCGTTAGTATGCTCACACTTTGTCTTTTTTGCCATTCCCCCCCCCCAAAATTTCCTTTAGTTAGCAGGCCTTTATTGAGACAGTGTTTGAAAAAGCAATGTGGCGCAACTTGTCAACAGGTCTCTTGTTCTCTGAGGAACAACTGGACTGTGAAAACAATATGTGGAAAAAAAAAACTGTGTGCACAAGTAACATCGTGTCCCCATGAGCTTGTATGTGATGACAAAGAAGAAGAAAACAAACAAAAAAACCCCTCTAAACCAATTATAGATCATACTTGAATGCAACCCCCTCCCCCCATCAAAAAACAATAGAGTAGATTTTGAGCCATCTCTCTTGGCTGGTGAGTAGGAGTTGTGTAGGCAGTGCTACACTTGACTTTAATGGAGGATGTTTTTGTTGCACTGATTCAGATTTTGTACTCCCTCGGTAGCTACTGGTTAAGCATAATTTGTCTGCCCCTAAATCATAAAGGACATGCTGTGTATTTATATTTCTGGACACTAAACTTCTTAACTGACCTTCTTTAGACAAGGGACAAATGGACAGGAGGGTTTAGCTGAGAGACAGTCTTCATCTGAGCATCTGAATTAATGATGGCGGTGCTGCTGCTGTTTTACTGCTGTCTAAAAGCACAGGAAGCTCTTCGTGCTTATTTCCTAAAGTCGACCCTCTTATTCCACTAATGACCCCGAAATGCTTAAAGTGTTGTGGAGCAACTATACCTGCTGGAGGTAATTCAGAAGCCTGAAGGGCATTTTAAAACAGTTCATGAAACTAAGCCGCATGGTGTGCTTACACTCTGTCCATAAACAAGTGGACGTGGTGTACTCATTTCTAGCTCCATATTTATAATAGTTCAAAATATTCTTCATTTTTTTTATACTAGGCTTCATCTTCGGTTTAAAATAAGGCATTCTTTCCTCCCTCAATTCAATTCAATTCAATTCAATCTCTATAGCACCAAATCACAACAACAGTTGCCTCAAAGTACTTGATATTGTAAAGACGCTATAAAAATACAGAAAAAAACCTCCAAAAATCACACGT